>JABUQX010051899.1:30000-46655 GCA_015478945.1 Trachelipus rathkii
CGAGCCGACGGGCCTCCGCTGAGGCCGAGAGATCCTGACTCGTCTATCTGTGCGATTTAATCTTTGGGGTATTCCTTTAGTTAAAAAACTGTCTTTGGCAACTCTGGACGCTCTATTGCCTTGAAATAATTGAAAAAAATCGATTATATCGTTCGTTCAATATATATCGGTTAACATCCTTTTAAAGGACAAGTTCATATATATATATATATATATATATATATATATATATATATATATATATATATATATATATATATATATATATATATATATATATATATATATATATATATATATATATATATATATATATATTACTTTATGCACAGGACACACCAAGGCCCACAAGGAAGAGGCCCCGATAGGTTGAATATCCAACTACATGGGGTGGGTCCTAGCTCAATGCTATAATACAAGTCAAAAAGGAACATTTAAATAACGAAATGAATATTCATTCATTTTATAAGTATATAAGAACTACAAAAATTCCATTTTTATTAAAAGATGAGTCCTATAAAAAAAATGAAGCAATAAAATAAATTGTATATTGTGTAGAATATATTCAGTTCCTGAGGATATATATATATATATATATATATATATATATATATATATATATATATATATATATATATATATATATATATATATATATATATATATATATATATTTGTTTAAAAGGGAATAAAATTATCTGATTGATAGAAATTTCAAAACACAAAAAGATGCTGTTTTCTAAATATATATATATATATATATATATATATATATATATATATATATATATATATATATATATATATATATATATATATATATATATATATATATATATTTATTTCTGTATATATATATATATATATATATATATATATATATATATATATATATATATATATATAAATTTAAAGAAGTAGCATATATATATTTATATATATATATATAAACATAAAAAGTATGTATATAATTAAATATATATATATATATATATATATATATATATATATATATATTCTTATTACCCTCTTAACAGCAAAATTATCTATAATTTCTAACATTCTGTAGCTATGATGAACACTCATTAAAGCCAGTTCTGTTAGTCTTTCCGCGCCTGTATAATTAAGAAAATTTTCCTTGAAACTTTTCAGTGTAGATAAATATCTTCCTGGAGAGTGGAGTTCACATTCAGAGTAAGATTGATGCTAGAATCTGTATCGATCCAAACATGACTGTACTGATCAAATTTAGTTTATAAATTTGTAAATTTTTTATTAGATATCGATTGAAATCACTTTACAAAATGATAAGTATGGATCTATGACTCAAGAACTAAAAAGTCATCAAGAAAGCAGATTACAATTTCTTTGTTTTTCATTTAATATTGATTCTGACAAGAGAGATTCTCATTTCTTCATTAACTAATTAATTAACAGAAAACAGAAGTTCTGTTGCAAATACCAATATGATTAAGAGCAGTTGCACAAATGATGGAGACTGCAATATAGCACTTAATGAAAGAGTGAGATGAAATCATAAATAAACTTGTAACCAATTCACTCGTAATTACAGATTTCAAAAGATTTGAGATTTTTGAAGACGGTTTATATCTTCATCCATCTCAAGCTCCTCTTAAGGCTTCAACAATTGCTTTTAAAACTTTTCTAAACCGTAACAATCCATCGTAACTTTCCACCCACCTTGTTTCACACATGTTAGTTTTGTCGAATTAAGTCTTTGGGAAATTAAAATGCGGTAGCTGTCCCCGCCTTGGTGACGTAAAATAGTACCGTTTTTTTTTAACTGTCAATCGTTTCTGAAGTGTTGTACTCCATATGAATATGAACAGCAAATATACATACAATCCCAATTTATATTTCGACAATTTGAACAACTCTAAAACTTTCTTCATTGCTGCAGTAGCACCATCGTAGATGTCCGATCAGAAAGTCATTGTTTATTTCAACCCTCGTAGTGTTGCCTCCGTTTTAAACACTCATATAGATGAATAATCGATGTGTTACTCATTGGCCTATTCAAATGTCGTTTGAGTGGTATCAGAAACGCTCATGTAGAAATTACAAAACCCTAACAATTCAATGAAGGAATATTTTAAAACTTTCCCATAACGTTACTGAAGAAATAATTCTCAAAGCTATACACAATGCTTCTTTTTTATTTTATTATGACTTCCAATTCTATCATGGTATGAAAACTTCCTCTCTTAACAATTTTCGAGGTAAAAATTTTATATACGCGAACCATATCTTGATAGAATCGTGTGGCTTCTTACTGTCGCGTCTATCTAATTTCTAATCAAAAGAGAGATGAGAGAGGAGAGGGAGAGAGAGAGAGCCGGAGGAGCGAGTGATGAGAGTGGGAGAGAAGAGGAGGAGGGAGTAGAGAGATAGAGAGAGCGAGAGAGTAAGAGAGAAGAAGAGAGAGAGAAGGAGAGAGAGAGAGAGAGAGAGAAGAGAGAGTAGAGAGAAGAGAGGAGAGAAGAGAGAGAAGAGAGAAAGAAAAGAAGAGAGAGAAGAGAGAGAGAGAGAGAAAGAAGAGAGAGAGAGAGAGAGAGAGAGAGAGAGAAGAGAAGAAGAGAGAGAGAGAGAGAGAGAAGAGAGAGAGAGAGAGAGAGAGAAAGAAGAAAGAGAGAGAGAGAGAAAGAGAGAGAGAGAGAGAGAAGAAAGAGAGAGAGAGAGAGAGAGAGAGAGAGAGAGAGAGAGAGAGAGAGAGAGAGAGAGAGAGAGAGAGAGAGAAGAGAGAGAGAGAGAGGAGAGAAAGAAGAGAGAGAGAGAGAGAGAGAGAGAGGAAGAGAGAGAGAGAGAGGAAGAGAGAGAGAGAGAGAGAAAGGAGAGAGAAGAGAGAGAAAGGGAGGAGAGAAGAGAGAGGGAAGGAGAGAGAGAGAGAAAGAAGGGAGAGAGAGAGAGAGAGAGAGAGAAGGAGGAGAGAGAAAGGAGCAGAAGAGAGAGAGAGAGAATGGAGACAAGAGAGAGAAGAGAGAGAATAAAGAGAGAGAGAGAAGTAAGAGAGAGAGTGAAGAGAGAAAGAAAGAGAGTAGAGAGAGAGAGAGAGAAAAAGAGAAAAGAGATAAAAAGAAAGGAGAGTAAAAAGGAAGAGAGATGTCAGAGTAGAGTGAGTGAGTGAGGAGAGAGAGAGCGAGAGAGAGAGAGAGAAAAAAGAAGAGAGAGAGTAAAGAAGGAGAGATAATATATATAGTATATATTATATAATAGATATATATATATATTATTGTTATTAGTATATTGATGGTATATATAGTAAGGTATTATATGATATATATCGTAGCTACTGATCATAGAGTACTGAGTATTATATTATAATAGAATAGATGATGGTGATATAGTATATATATATATATTATATAGGTAGTACTATTAAAATTGATCGATAGTATGGATATAGTATATATAGATTAATTATTGGAGTAGTAGGTATTATAGGTATGAAGTATGATATATATAGTATATATGTATATATATATTATAATATATATAGATATAAAAAAGATTTTCAATACAAAAATACTAAAGATATTTATATTTTACTTGTATAAGGTATGGAGTACCATGATAAATATTAAATGTAATTTTACCAACAGAATTTTGTTTGATTCAAACCTTTTTTTCCCTTGCGGGTAAAACTTAAAATTCAGGGGACATTTATAAGGGTATGAAAAGGTTATGTGAAATTAAATAATTATTAAAAAAAAGATAAAAATTATATATATCCTTAATATCTTTATATATCATTAATTCATTGCTCGTCCCGTCCCATAAACGAGGGTAGGAAAGCTCAAACATTCAGCATAAACTCGAGGCATGCATGAGCCAGTTCTTGGACACAAATTAACATAACTGGTAGGGGGAACAAAAACCCAGGTACCAATGGCACCCCATATCTTCGGCGGAGTCCACATGGATTCCCCCCCAACGGGCAGAGACAACTCGGCCAATCGCACTGCCGGCGTCACCCGAACTCTCATTGTCGTTCCTCAATAAACAGGTCACCACAGTGAGCTGTTCAGGAGTTCAATTATGGTTTTTTTTAAGTACCTTTTCTTATTACATTTCCTAGCTGCACTTAAAAAACATTGTGAAGATTTAAGATTTTCGAATTGCGTGAGTTAGGCAGGATGAATGTATGTAGTGACTGTTCCGATTACAATTCATGAGTTGCCATTACTCGAAGTGACAGTGTTAGAAGGATAAATCAGGATTTTCGGTTTTTTTTATTTATTATTTTTTTTAAACACCGGCTCTTTTGGAGGTGGGGTACTCTCCGGTGCTATTGAACCGTACCGCGGCAAAACCTGGGGCTTCGTTGGGGTCAAGTGCCATAGGCACCGGGAGCGGGCGTCGTCCATCACTCAACCTCTGCGCGCGCCGCCAAGACTAACCTTATTATGCCAAACAGGCTTCCTTTAATTGCTTCCATGGCTATAAATCTCTCTGCCCGATCTTTGCAAATGGTATCTTTCCTAGATTGTCACGTAGCGATGTTTTCCACAAAGGTGTTCGGCGTAAGCTCCAAGAGACCTAATTCACTTACCCTGGGCAGTGTACCGTACTAACATGTGAGTGAGTTGCAGATGCATTTTTAGCAGTAACTTGTGATTACATTCATCAGCTACGGGGTGGGCTTCTACATTTAAAAATAAATTGCTGAGAGTTAGCAGAGTGGAAGTTTTCATTCGTATACTTTTTTCTGATTACAATTCATAGTTACAACACTCAGACATTTAAATAAGTGTTCAAAAAAATTTTCCAGAATTGATAAATGAAATTAGCAGATGACGTCTTGAAGTAATTTTTGCTTCAATGTCATAGCTGCAATAGGAACATTTAAATAATTTCAAAATGTTGTGAGTTAAGAGAAAATTTTATACTTTACAGTACACAAAATTCTTTAGTTCCTCACTACCTATCAACTTAAACTTTTTCCTCTTCAAGAAGCGTGCATTCTCGTCAACTCATCTTTGTTTTTAAAAATTAAGTAATGCTCTTGACAATAATTCTCTTTTAATAGGCTTGTAATATTGTTACTGTGGACGTTGAAGGTCTGCTTGTTTCGTCAGAGGCAGAAACTTTTCTCCGCTCAACGTTTGGGAACATACTTGTTCAACTCTTTTGAGGGGTCTGTAATAAAATAAACCAGAAATTGAAAAATTAATAAGGAGGAATGAAATGCTGTAGGGTAAATTTCAAGGATACTTTCAGGAAATTCTTATATATAAGATATTAATATTTTGTGTGAAGATATTATGGATGGTGAGCAACTGGAACAAAGTGTCTGTTAGGCTTAAATATTTAGGATATATGTTTTGATGAAAGGAGGAACCGAAATGATGCAGTGAGTGGTAGTAAGGGAAGGTTGTGGAATGGCAGATAAGGTGGCTGGTGCATATTAAATTCATGGTTTAATGTAAAGTGGACTAAGTCTCGATTGCAGTAGGGTCTTACATGAGGGGTGTGTTGTTAGCCCCCTCGCAGTTGGGTTAGAAATGTGTATAGTAGTTGAGACTAATGTCTGGAATAGATAGTTATAGATCTAATGTACGATGTGTTCAGATGATGAACATTCTTTGGGGCGTGTTAGGTGTGAGAAGAATTGATTAAAATGAGAATTGAATTAGTAGCACATCCGGCTGAAACTAATAAATTATAGGATTAGGGCTCTGCAAGTAGCAGTGAGGGAGTTGTTGTTAACTCTGTAAAAAAAAAAAAAAAAATGTGGTATAAAGAGATTCGTAGGGATCTGATAGTGTGTAGGGTTGGTTAAGCGCGATATAAGTGGTGAGTGTGCTGGGAAATTGACCGGCTGGGAGAGCGAAGAAAAAGTAAATCGAGTGGGTAAAGAAATGTCCTGGAGGAGAGGAATGAGAGTTTTGGCAGAGGCGAGAGGAGAAGAAGAATGGTGCAATAATCAGAGGTTAATTGGGTGGGGTTTGTGTGTGAGCGGGTATCAGTGTGGCCGCCACCTCGTAGAGGGTCGAAATGAAGTTGAATCCGCGCGTGGCCCAGCCGGGGAGGTGGGAATGGCCAAAGGAATTTGGGGAACCCGGAACAGTTGACGAGGATGGCCATATGTGGTCCGTCACGCGGTTTCGTGAAGCTCTAGGTGTGGATTTTGATGACTGCGAGGAGTTCTCATAATAAGGTAATAAATGGGCGGTAGAGGCTGGGCTTTTTTTTCAAACTTATGTTCATAGTTTATTTGGGGACTATCTTACTTTGCTGTTTCCAGCGCTGCTAAAGCGGTCGGGTATCTACCTTACTTATGCCGATGATGATAATGATCGATGATGATGATAGTATATATTATTATATAGTTTATTTCACCCATTGTGATATCTATATATATTATATATAATAGTATATATATATTTATTATAATATATATATACTAAGATAGATATATATATAATATATAATATTATAAGATATATATATATGATATTATTATATATATTGATATCACTTATATATATAGTATATTAAAGGTTGAGTGTATAGGTAGTATGCTAGTAGCCTAGTTATTATATATAATATATATCGCGGATCTCACCGAAAGAATTGGCTGTTAGGCCAGGATTTTCTGTAATATTTTATTAATACTTACAGTTTATGGCATGGTGAATTACACTAATCTCAATACCAACAAATATCACTAAAGTAACAGAGTCAAAATTCTGTGAGAGCTGGTAATTCTCTCTAATTATAGATATATAAAATTCACAACGTCCTCTCCATGCTTCTAGCAAAGAAAAATTTCCAAATGAGTTTGAGGCCCGAAGCAGCGCTTAGCCAGATCCAAGCTTAGATAATCTTTTGAAATTACAATGCCACTTGGTTAGGAAATTTACATTTCGACATTTGCTCCCCACCTGACCAAGAGACCCTAACTGCAGTATGGTAATATGACCCCTCAAATTCAGTGGGAATAAGATGTTCATGAGGCAAAAAACTTAACCTAAATATATACTAATTATATATATTATAGGTATTTATATATATTTATATAATATATATATAATATATGATTTATATATATTTTATATATATATAACTATTATTGATATAAATATATATATATATATAATATAGTATATATATATATAATATATATCTTTAATATATATAATAATATATATAATTAATAAGATAAAAAGAAGTTAAGTGAACTAAGGTAATTAAGGAACATAGAGTACTAAGAGCAGCAACTGCCGCAGTTAAATCGAGTTTGAATGTGACTGGAAGTTGAAACGAAACACAAATCTGGGAGCAAAATGAAGGAAGGCAGTTGTTAAGTCAGTGCAGGCAAAGTATGTGGATTGTGTTTGCTAAAGCAGGAAGTAAGAATGTTAACAGTGTGAGTGTGGAATGAAGAGGTGATGCATATTAGGGTTAAAAAAAGTAAAAAGATGCGTGTTGAAATGTAAACTCTATCTACAACTTGAAGACAAGTGAATGAAGATTTCAAAAAGAAAGATGTTTGGAATACTATTATAGTTAAGGAGGGAAAAAAGAGAATTAAGAAGTGAGATATGTAAGGAGATAAAGGAAAATGAGGTATAATTTCATGAGTTGAATACGATGGATGAACCAGTAGGAATAGGAAAGCTCTTCTGGAAGGAAGCGCGAAATGTTTAAGAATGAGAAATTAAGGGGAACCTGTTAAGAATAAATGAATAGGGATGTTGGCTTTTGTAACTGATGAAAAATGGATGTGAGAGGAGTTTGGAAAGAACACTTCGAGAAACTGTAAATATTAATAGGTAATGAAGAGGTGATCAGTGAATTGTGTGTGGGTTTGATTGGTGCAAGAAGGAAATTATGTAAGTTTTTGGGGATGTGGGTCATTAGCAAGGGAGGAGGTAAATGGTGAGGGTGAGAAAGTTGAAGAATGGTAAATCTGCAGGTATAGGATGGAATTATAGCTGATGTGATCAAGAAACGGGGGCGAGTGGTGATTGAATTGGAATTTGGGAAGTTGTGTAACAACACAAGCGGTTTATGTAGGCGTATATAGTTTCCCGAGGGAAACTTGGAGGAGAGCAGTAATGAGATAAGGGGAGGAGAGCTGTAAGGGTAAGGGAGATAAAGGGAATCTGTAAGGAATTAATAGCGGCGGAACTTTAGTTTTTGATGTGAGTGTGTAGGGAAGATAATATGGCTGGTATTTTAGAGTGAACGCGAAAAAGAGATGGGGCGTTCCGATGTGACTGAGGGAACTGCGATTGAGTGAAGGAAAACAAGGTGCGTTTAAGAGAGGTAGGGCATGTGGTGGATCCAAAATCTTTACATTGAAAAAAAAATGATTGAGAAAATGAAGAGGAGAAGGAAGAAATTAAATTGAGTAATTCTAGGTTCTGTATTGGATTGCATCCAACCAGGCATATGATACCAAATTAATATATAGTGGAAGCTGCTATGGCTAGGTGTTAGTAATCATAGTGGTGTTGGTTGTGCGGTAGGCTTCTGAAGCTGGAATCAAAAAGTAATAATGTATGGACGATCGTGCAGTCGTGTGTAAGGATAAATGGTGTAAATACTTTTGATTCACTAATCACTGGAGTCCGCCACTCCCCGCAGATGCCCGCAGTCACTAAATGAGTACTAGTGATACTGTGCTGTGACTTACTACTGTCCGAAGACTCTTTTAATACACTGGGCCCATCAGCGTTGAATCAGCTCACATTTATTTTAATTTTGATATGACTGATAAGTCCCTGATATCTCAGCAGTCGTATGAAGGTATCGGTTGTGAAGAAATGACAAACAGAAGAAGTGGTGAAGTGGAGCAGGGGAGCAGTAAACAGGACTCTTAAGTTTGCTCGCCATTGTGGCAGAGGCATAATCATCCTCTCAGTTGGCAATAAGTTTTTTTTCAGAAATTTTTCCTAGTTCTAGATTATTAGCAATAAATACTACCTCATTAAGGTGCAGCGGCCTAATCAAATTTATTTATATTGTCAATTTTGCGAGGGTTGGCCTTAGACCTACTACCGTTTTATTTCCTTAAAAAGGAAAGTCACACGACTACAGTCACACGACTTTTGGCATGTGGCATTTCTAAAAGTTTCTGATTAAAAATAATTAAGATAAAATATTCTGAAAGCTGAAAACAGAGTAAGAAAAAATTAATGAAGCCACAAACAAAAACATGTTTGACAAATTCAGGAATATAAACATAAAAAATAAGTGGAAGATAGCGAAAAGGAAAAAATTTTTGTAACACAATCGTCTGTTTTTCAACACAAACTCAAGGGCTTCCACCTTGGTGGAAATTGGAACCCAAAAATGTCCCAATTAGAGCATATTTGCTAAAAATTTTATAATAATTGTTGTCATAAATATAATATAAATCAAATTAATTGAAAAAAAACGAGAAAAACAAAT
Organism: Trachelipus rathkii; assembly: GCA_015478945.1. NCBI lineage: Eukaryota > Metazoa > Arthropoda > Malacostraca > Isopoda > Trachelipodidae > Trachelipus > Trachelipus rathkii. Next base: position 39,421 of record JABUQX010051899.1, read on the forward strand.
TTTTACTTGTTTTTTTTCAGTCTGTTTTTTTTCGTAAATAAACGAGCTTGTTTTTTTTTTTTTTTTTTTTCCTTTCCCAACCGCTCCTAATTGTGACCTGCCCCGTCAGGCAAAACGCACTGAAAGTTCCCAAAGTGACGATTGGGTGTAACCTTTGCAGTATGTTTAGGTAAGCTGTTCAAAACCGGTTGTCGGTCTGTTTTTTGTGCTCCAATTAGATGTTGTCGTGTGGCGGTTTGCTGGGTGGTGACGGATTGTCCTTGTTTTATTATTAAATTGTGGGCTGTTGGGGTTCTGTGGTATGTCGTCCGATGAGCCAAGCACCAAATATTAACCCCTGATTGTTGGCGTTATTATGAAAGAACTGTTGGCTAGGGAAAGTCTTTGTATCCAAAATTATGACCTTATAAATTAATTGATGTATGGTTTTACTGGTTTTTAAGTGTATATGCAGTCTCTCTGGGATTGACCACTGCAAAAATAGCAAAAAATTGCATTTAGTCACAATTACACGCGTGTAAATTTCCCTGTCCGAGCAATCGTTGAAAATGGTAACATGTCTTAATCTTACAGTTCTTTGTATGCAGATTGATGGTATTCAGATACGTAAAAAGTGATCCTCTATAAAGCACATAGGTTTGTATGGAAATTTATCATGCGATGATGTGTAAGAGGGTAACTTTCCGCAATGACTCGGTGGTAAGTTGAAAAAAAAAATGGAAAAATGGAAGTCATGTTTCAAGATGTGGATTGAAGGGCTAGGTCACTAACAGTTTAATTAGTTAGAGAATGAGTAGTTAACACCCTGAGTCTCGGACAAGAACCAAAGGTTAATTTGAACTTTCTTGCTTGTTTTCCTCTACTTGCTTAACACTTCTCCATTATAGCTGGAGCTTACGTGGAGCAATATTTTCCTGTATTGCTTTGCCTTTTCTGAAGATATACTTTTTACTATGTGGAAATATACCCATACAGTAATAAGGATTTTGATTTAAAGTCATCACGTGGTTTCAATAAAAATACAAAAGATAGACCAATGCTGAGAGTCCATTTTGAGTGGGTATATTAATGGTGTTTTCCCTAAGATGATTGGGCTTGGGGTTTAAAAAGGAAGTAAGGTGGTAACAATTAGGAATACAAGGCGCAGAGCTGTTATGAAAGGACAGAATTGTATGGAGAAGAATAGGGCACTAGGGGGTGGTAGGTGTTTGTTTTTTCTTTTGTGCTGTCAAGGAGAAGTCATTAACACGATTGCAGCACTGTACAGTTCCATTACAACAGAATAGAGGTATTTAAACTTTTAAAAATACAAGAGTATATATACAATATATATATATATATATAGTTATGATACTATGAGACTTATATTATATATATATATATTATAATATATATATATATTAGTATACTAATATAATTATTACTATATATATATATATAATATAATTATACTATATATATATAATATCCCTAGGTTTTTTTCCACGCGTAACAAGGTTTTGTAAACCCACAACCAGCTCGCTGTTGGTAAGCAGGCAGTGTTACCGCATAGACAGGTTCAGTCTGAGAGCAGTGTAGGTGGGTAACCACCGCTTCGTTGAACTGGCAGGCAGAGAGTCTACGAATGAGGTAAATCTAGGCGCATTGGTGTAACTCGTCTGAAGAAGAAGATTACATCTTGGCCCCAGACAGGAATATAGCATAGGCATGTGTCAGTGAACTTGACTGACCACAGTGAACTCTTTAGCAGACGCTCCCCACTCCACGGACTGCTGGTCAAGGGTCACACGATGGGTTTGGGTTAGGCAAAATACAATAATTCAGCTGCGAAGGACCTTCACATTGTAATGCATGCAGATAGTGCTAAGTAATGCCACTGTTTTTAGTATAAATAAACACCCTAACGAAGGTTTTTCCACCCTAACTGGTAGTGTTTCGAACTCACAGTTCGAAGCCTTCGCTGTTAGGGTATAAGTAGGCGTGCTCTATTCTTGGTTTGTAATGAAGGATGGGCTCATACAGAGGGATTTTACTGTTTCACTAATTTTCTAGTTTGCATATTTTCCCTCCATTAAGAAGGGGCTCGATGAGCTAGCGTCCTTTAAATAGCAGAGTTCTCATCCTTTCTGCCCACCTCTCTGGCCCAAGACTTAACTACCATGCTCAATTTTGTGTACTCCACTGGTAAAGTGTGAAACACACTACCTTCATCTATTTTCCTACCTTTGATATGCACACCTTCAAACACGGTGTATTGGGGCATGTCAGCCTTTTATTGACCCTGGATTGACAATTTCCTTCAATTTAGTACACCTCTGGGACTACTGCCTAACAATACGAATATAGTATACTATATATAATATTATTAAGTAATATAATATCTATAATATTATATATATAATATATAATGACTATGAGTATATATGTATATATTATATATAGTAATATATATATATTATATATATATAATATATTAGTATATATATTATATGCCTTTAAATTATACTTCTGTTTGCAACGAGAAAATACTTGTTTTTACCAACAATACGACAAGGAAATAAAAAAAGGAAGTTATCAATCATTTATGTCACTTTTGTTGTTTATTAAACAATTATATACATGAGGTGTACATATATATAAATAATATAGTAGTTTTCTATCAAATTATATTATATAACTGTATATAATATATATATATATATATATTATATATATATATATTATCTATATATATTATATAGTATAATTATATAATATAGTTATAGTATATATATTATTTACTATATATATATTAGTAAAATTATTATCAGTTTCAAAAAAAATAATGAATTATCCAGGATTTTTTTTCTGTAATATTTTTATTTAAAATATTATTACAGTTTATGCAGTAGTGAATCCACTAAACCAATACCAACAGATGCACCTAAAAACGTGGTCAACACATACAAATCAGATGACGTTATTATTAATATAAAAAAATTTCAATCACACTATCTCATGCTTCTAGTCAAAGAGAAATTCCAAATGAAGGTTATTTTGAGGCCGAAGGCAGGCGCTTGCTATCGAAAGCTTAGATAAAATCTTTGAATTACATACAATCCAACGTTGGTAGGAAATATTATTATTTAAACACAGATTTCCTGACCCAAGTAGACCCTACTGGCAAGTAGGTAAATTGGAAGCACTGGTCAAAATTCAATGGGATATAGATGTCAGTGGCAATAAACTTTAACTAACTAACTAAACTAATAACTACTATACATAATATATAAAATTTTATTACATGTGACACTATAGTAAATTTTTTTATTATATATATAGATATAATATATATATATATATATATACTATATTATATATAGTATATTATACGTACTATTTATATATATATATATATATAAATATAGATATATATATATAAATACTTACCCTCATTGTGATAAAAAAAATGTTTGTTGTGAAATGTGGTGGAATTGCTATGGGCATAAGACTCGGTAGGCATTTGCGTGGAAGATAACACCATTATAGTAGTTTGAACCCCTATTCTGAAAAAACACAAAGGAGAGAGAAATAATAAATTTCTGATTTTTAATTGAATAAATACAAATTTTTCAAAAACAATGTTCCGGTTTTTTTGAGCTGATTCCTTATTTTATATATACATAACATTTCCTGAACATTTCGCATGATTATACTAATCATATTAAGGTATAGTGAATGAAATGTGGGTGTTGTGTAATTTGCTTGTATACATCCGTCTGCCTGTTACTAGACACTACAAGAGCATTTAATTTACAGGTTTTGTCGTGCATCTAGATCTCGTTGGGTACAACATTGCAGTTTTAACTCTTAATCCACACTAAGAATAAGAATAACTGCCTAATTTGGGCTGTAAACAATTATACTCGATCAGGTAGATGATCGAGTGCAGTTGCCAAACCAATACTTTATTAACCACTCTGTTATCCAATCAGTAGGGAATAAACTTCTTAGACTTCTTGGGTGGGCAGATAATGTGGCAAATGACATTTTAAAAGTAAAAGTGTAAATGTTTTCACCTAAAGTTATCAGATAAAAGATTTAACTGTGAATGTGAATGGGCGATTGGCTTGAATGTCAGTGTATCAAAGAATATGATTTGGGTGTGATTTAATAAGCAGTGAAATTTGACCAAAGGGTGTGCTAAATTCAGGTGTGTTTGGAAGCAATGAATAAAGCTAATAAGGGTTGCTAGGTATAATGAAGCGCATGTCGTTATACTAAGAGGGGCAAAGATGTTATAAGTAAAAACTGTATATAGCTATGTTAGGCCAGATTAGAGTATTGTGCACAAGTCTGGGTCCCATATTTAGAGGAAAAGACGACTATATTGAATATGGCTGTGGAGACAGTGCAAATGGAGAAGCCAACAAAGGATGATAATCCTGGTTTGAGGGTTCTTATAGACTATGAGGAGGAAAGCCTTGAAGGAGTTAGAGAATTCACGTTTTTCTGATAGACGAGCAATTTCTTAGAAGGGATATTGATACAAATACTGAGAACCATAGTCCTAATCTAAACAAATATTTACCAATATATATTGGATTAATAAAACAGTGACAAATAAAAATTCCTTTAAGTAGACCATGCGGACATGGGAACCGAGGGGGCACAATAAGAAAAATTAAAAGAATGCATGCCATCTTGATTTAAGAAAAAAAACATTCATTCAGTATTAGGTTGTTAAATCTTATTGAATGGTTATTTGCCACAAAGAAGTTGCTGGGTGTGGACTCACTTGCAACATTTTTAAGAAAATATTAGAATAAATTAATTTATTAAGCTGGGATGGAATTTTTGGAGCAATACATATAGTATATTTTGACGTTGCTTTTGAATTATTGATTTTACTTTTAAAACAATAATTTGAAATAATCCGGTAAGACATAATTTCAGCACATTGAGAAACTAGCAACTGGACAGATTAACATATAACAAATTCTAGAGAACTACCAATCAATCGTTATGAATTGCAACAGTCTGATACCCCTCAAACTCTAACTACTATTAGAATCAGAAACAAAATTACCTGCCTTGAAAATTCCACAATCACAGGCTGTCTGAAAATCCAACCCAATCACCAACATTATTATGCAAGACCAAAAATTCTTCGCCAATTCAGGATCATTATGGACATGGTAGGAGAACTACAATTCTAATCTATGCCAAGGTTCTTGACCTGACCCCACATGATAATTGCAATACTCAACCTCATGCCATCAACTACTCGTATCAAGATTCACCTATAATGCCTAATAGTTTTAGAAAAGTTTAAAATTCCTCCCTCCTTCTGAGCTGCCCCTCCTAAACTACACGGGCAGTCTTTAGAACATCCCCCCCTTCTCTATCACATTCACCACATACTGTTAAACGAGGCAATTCCTAAACAATTGCCTCTAAATCACCTAAAACTTCCCACCACACCTTGAAATTCAGCAACCAACAAAATAACAAAAAACCCCATAGGTTGAAGAAGATCCGGCATCAACCCAGAACTCCAGGAATTACAGATATGGGTTTTGTTGAAACTCTGATGCCGACCTGTGTTCTCCACTCTGTCTGAGATGCTTAATAGGCAGGGTTGGCACAATTGGGGACAAATTGGGGACAACGTGGGGTTTGTCCCATTGGTTTTTTTTTCTTTCAATAAACTTTTCACTTATTTTGGAAAAAAAAAAACTCAATTAAAAAAAAACTAACAATCTGGGTTTTATAAAAAAAAAGGTAAAAAAACAATGAAGGAGAATTCCAATATCTTGAGGACTGAAGGCAATATGTAAAGATATGTAATCATCTTATGTTTAATTATTTGTTTTTTTTGTTCTCTATTTACTTTTTTTTTTTTTTTTTTTCTTTAAGTGTTATTTCAACTTTCTTTAATCCTAGTTTACTAGTTAAAATGCTCTTTGTTAATTAGTTATTTATTATTATATCAGCAGTAACATTGCATCACACACTTCCAGACAAAAGGGGAGTCGCAAAAGAGCCCTAAGTTGAAGCTCTTGGCCACACCGAGCAGGATCCAACACTGCAAAAAACCCCACTATACTCAGGTGACTGGTGTCCCACGGTTGAAGGACCCACAATGAGTGAACATGACCTTTTGCTAAATTGAAAACATTGACATAGAGTGACAACATAACTCAACAAAACTTTAAAATAAAATGGAATGTCGTATTAAATTTAATGCACTAGGTGGCAGCCCAATATATTTATATATCTAATATATTATATATATATAGCTATATATATAAATCATAATATATTAATATTATAGTATATATATATATATGATAATATGAATATATAGAGTGAGCATCGGTGTAAGGTGTCAATGTTCTGTTGATTTTGACTGATTTTACCCGGGTTTTTTTATGAAAAAAAAAAAGATGGGGTGGGGTTGGGGTTGGGCTTTAATAAAAAAAAACGGGTTTTTATTGCCAACTCCTGTTTATAAGGGTTGAAAAAACAGTCAATCACCTAAAATTCTAACACGCCACTACCCCTTTTCTACAAGCTACACTTGATAATTTCCTCCCTGAGACTGTCTGTGGCCCGTGCTGTCCAGTGGAAGTTTAATTAGAATAGGTAAATGACTTAAAAAAGCCTATTGATCAATATTAAAAAAAACCTGGTAATATCGTAGTATCATCTAGTTATTAACAGCTACAAAACTAATAGAAACATTTATTAACTATAAACATTTAATGTACAAAAATGTACCGGAACAGATTATTTTGAACCCTCTTTTTACCAGATATTACATTACTGTTGAAAATAAGTTTCAATAAAAATTTCAAATAAACCAATTGGCTAACTACAATCAGTAATACCTAACATTCTGTTAGCAAAGCGGCCAGATTTTCCTTTTTGAAATATGCTTCAAACTGTTGACTTCAGTATTAATTGTAGGTGATAATTTTTGTCTTTATTTAATGAATTTTTTATACGATTCAATTTTATAGGACAAGCAATTGTAGCTACTTAATAATATTTTTTAAAAAAAAAATGAAAAATATTTGCAAGACTATAATTTTTAATATTATAAAAATAATAATTTATATTATAAATTAATTAATATAGATGATGTTATATATATATATAAAGTTTCCGAAACCGTATATATATAGGTATATTAATATATTTATTATATATTTATATATATATATAATATATTATATAATATAGTATATATA
>JABUQX010051900.1:0-17980 GCA_015478945.1 Trachelipus rathkii
GTTATGCTTCGTTCAGTTCAATTTGGTGTTTAACCGTTTTCGCATTTATCAGTGAAACGCTTTCGCGTTTTCGTGAAGCGCCGCTTCAATATATATAAAGATACATATATATATATATATATATATATATATATAGGCTCATGTCGATTATCAGCTTCCAGTTAAGCGTAAGCCAATTTTCTTTTAAAACCTACTAAATCGAACGAAAGGAACAGCAACGCTTATAGTGTTAAAAGTTTGAACTTTTTTCTAATTAGTTAGTTAGTTATTGAAACAATAGAAAGTTAAATAAATTACTTTTTTTGTATATCACACAACGAAAGTTAAAGTAATGAACTAATTATTTTGAAATTTTAGTTTTTCTTTTTTTTTTAAAAATAAAGAAAAAAAAAGAGGCAATGATATTTTTCGCACTTTTTTATAGACTTCTGACACCTTTGCAATACTATTTTACTTAAGCTAGGCTAAGAATAGCGTGAGGCTTTTTTGATTTTGAGTTCGATTTTTTTGTAAGAAAAAGCATTTCTTTTATACATTATTTATCTTCAATTTTATGTAAAAGAAAACAAGTTTTAATGGTAAATTTATGAAATATATATATATATATATATATATATATATATATATATATATATATATATATATATATATATATATATAAATATATATATATATATATATATATATATAAAAAAATATATATATATATATATATATATATATATATATATATATATATATATATATATATATATATATATATATATGCTAATATATGTAATATATATGTAATAATGTTAATGACAGTAATATTAATATGTATATATGTATATATGTATATGTATATAAATAAAAATATATCATATATATAATAATATATATGTATATGTAATATATAATAATATATATATATAATATATATAATATATATATATATAATATATATATGTATATATATAATATATATATAATAATAATATGTAATAATAATATGTATAATAATATAGATAATAATAATAATAATAATGTAATATATATAATAATAATATATAATAATAATAATAAAACAACATATCTATAAATTTAATAATAATAATAATATATAATATATATATATATATATATATATATATAAAAATGATAATAATAATAATAATAATAATAATAATAATAATAATAATAATAATAATAATAATAATAATAATAATAATAATAATAATAATAATAATAATAATAATAATAACATAACAATAATAATAATAATAATCATTATATATATATATATATATATATATATATATGTATATATATATATATATATATATATATATATATATATATATATATATATATATATATATATATATATATATATATATATATATAGGCATATTGTCTATACTGTACTGTAACTAGTGAGGATATATTCAACCACCTCACAAGGCTAGCGTAGTTCCATAACCTCCTAAGTTTCCTGATCACAAACTGGTATAATAATGAAAATTAATTTAGGTTATGTTAAGTTAGGTTAGGTTAGGTTAGGTTAGGTTAGGTTAAGTTATGTACCTCGGTAGTCACAGTACAGTATCTACAAATATACCATATATATATATATATATATATATATATATATATATATATATATATATATATATATATATATATATATATATATATATATATATATATATATATATATATATCAATTTTAAGTTTTTACAAGGAAAAAAATTCTTTACCAACAATGAGAATGTCAACGAAATTTATAGATTTTGCAGAAAACAGGAAAAAAATCGAATGTCAGTGTATCTTGAATGGAGCATAGATTGTACAATAAATAAATTTGAGGAATTTGTGCTAATTGTATGAGGTTTTTTGAAAGCAAATAGAGAAAATGCTTTATGTGTGATAATAAAAATAGGTAAATTATTAAGCAATATGATAGTTATTGTGGCTAATGGAAAAATCAGTTTGTTAAAAAATATAATTTCTATTAGAAAAATATAGTAAAATAGTTACGCTATTAAAATGAACAAATGATACATAAACTAGAGATATATACAGGGAGTCGATAGAAAAATGAACAAATGACATCAAAAATAGTACAAGGTTATATTAAATAGTAATTATATTATATTTCCAAACTACGGTATACTTATGGAGCATTATATATTCTTGCGGATTTTTTTTGGAGAAATAAATAAGCTTAACTTTACCTTGCAAGGGAATATATATGATGACGACATATATTTTACTAAGGCTCTAATGATTATAGAGTTGCCTATCTTCGCAAATTGCATGACTAATATATTATACCTGAATATATATATAAATCATAGTCACGAGCGAGCTGAAGTTGAGGATGTTTCGATGTTTCCAGTAATAATAAATAACAAAAATGTAGTTAGCTCTATAGATCAGGAATGAGATAATATAGAAAATGCTAGCATTAATAATATCCAGATCAATATAATCAATACTATCTATACTACAATATTAGTCTCATATATATATAGAGTATACTATTGTCTATCTATACCAATTTTTTATTTTATCTTATAGATTTATGGATTATATAAACTATACGCCTAATAAGTTAATAAATAATATGCTTTGTAGTGCCTAAATTTTATATACTTAGTTATATATTCAAGTATGGGATGAATAATAATATTATCCAGTAATTAACTTATAGGAAATTCAATTGAATAAAGATACATAATACTTAGTGTGAGGAAAATAGATAATGAATTATTATCTGAATAATAACACACACTTTCGCTCGGGGGCAATGTGTAAGAATAGGACATATCTTGTAAAGTTGATTAACTTTAAGAGATATAATATACACTCATATTGTGGAAATCGCTAGGGCTAGGGTATTGGGGTTTTATGGTGTGGTTCATACCTAACTCGGGAAGTGTTGAGCCATTTGGAAAATAAAGGGGTTATCTCACATGGTGTGAGTAGGAGACCGCTACTATGTTATACCGACAGTTGTCGTAGGAAATTTAATGAGACGTAATAGTGAAAAAGGTATAGATAAATAAATTTATGCGATAATGATTCTAATTTGTATTTAAGCACAAACGAACAATAAATCAATACTCAACAAATTACAATGTGAAGACTGCAAGCAGAAAGGTGGTGTGGATTGAGTGAATAGGCGTCGATCTCTACCCAATACTGAGCTCAATTACCCAAATATTTGCTCAGCATAGCAATTCGGCATTGAATGAAATGATCCTTTGGACGATTGATACGTCTTTGAGGCATCTATAGACAAAAGATAGTTTGAAAGCTCCCAATGAAAGTTTGGGCTTGAGAAGATCATGTTAACGAGCCAGGGTATCAACGGGTCCTCAATTACTGTCTTACACATTACTTTTCAAATATTTTCTTGTTTAATAAATAATTTTGCTGAAAATAAAGCTCTGGAATTTTTCTTTATTTGAATGATTAAAATTAATTAAAAATAAATATTTACGTTTTTCACAATTTTAAAGGAAAAAGGGCAATAAGCCTAAAAGGGGCTAATTTGCTTTTAAACTATTTCTTGGGGGGTGTAAATTTTTGTCCTAAATATCTAACCTCCGCTTTATTGGGGGTAATGGCTCAAAAAAAAGGTTCGGGAACCATGTTCAGCATCGACATGCCTACGCCAAACGAGTATCACACGACATTCATTGTGAGTAATAGATATATGGTGGATTGCATGTCCGGGCTCTCTCGCTTAGAGAGGTCCATAGTTGATACCTCATACGTTGTAGGTAGACCAGTTGTTATTGGAAAGACACTTAGACGTGCTCTTGTGAGTGTAGAACTGTATTTGTGACTGTGTGGGGGGTTTTTTCGTCATGGAGTAAACAAAATAGAATGCCGCAATTGAAGACGCGAAAGGCGATCTGATATAACTATGTTATCTCTGTGGCTAGGATGTCTTCGCATAGCTTTATCAGCCGTTAGCGTTCGCGTCTTTCTCTGAAGTTCATACAGGAAAGAAATGCCTGCGAGACAATATTAATGCAATAAGTAGACTACAAGATAGTACATTCGATGATCTGTATGCTCGATAGGTTATTTTATGAATGTTCTCGAATCCAGAAAATGATGTCACCTCATAATAGTGGATCCATCCTACTGTGGTGATGATAACTTCACTCTCGAGTGAAGCAGAATATGAGGCTCACCTAGCAACTTCTACAATGATAAATTGCGTTCCGACGATCTCATTTCTGTGTACTCACTATGTCACGCTGATGACCGACATCCGTGTAGTTACATCATAGTGAGTGTGTTCAAATCTCATAATTCATAATAATGTGAAAATGAGAAATCGTGACGCAACCATGGTCATCGGATGTTTCCCTGATCAAGGAGAGGACCGTGTGTAGTGATAGATCTGTTGACAATATATGTGTTAACTTGCGAGAAATCGTTCATTTGTTCTGTTGCGTCATTCCCTCACTGTTTTAGCAGATACATCGTGAAAATGGGCACTTCACTGACCTCACTGACCCCTTGTTTTTGGTAGGGTGTGCATTACGCTTTGTTTTTTAGGACAACGCTCACTTGTAATAGCACTAGTGAGTGCAAGAAGGCGGAGAGAAAGAGACATATGTGGTCTAGTGCTTTTCTCGCGTGTGTACTCGCACTCTGGGCTGCCCTGGACGTATGTAGGTCGACTACGGTTTTGAGAACTTATTCATGCCAGTCCATACATTTTGCTCTCACTAGTAACCGTCTTTTCGTGGGACTATACGGATTACGTAGTTACGTCATAGACCTGATCGATTTTGGTTTAGTAGGCGTGTAAGTCTACTGCTGAAGCCATGTTCTGGTCTCTGAAAGATGTTCAGACCTAGTCGTCTACCTAGATGTATTGTGTAGATATTCATAGTGTTTAGTTTTGTGTAACGTATTAGCTATTTGCTTACATCGCTGATCTTCTTGACAGTTACTGATTTTGTGGTCTCAGTTAGGAAAAGTGTACTTTATGGTTCACAGGCAACTATATACTTATTCAAGCCATATAGGGATTGTTTCGTATATAGTTTGGGTTGGTGTCTGCCATCTTACTTCTCTCTGACTGAAAAGTGTGTTCGAGTAACATATTCGAGAGTGTGTCCTCGTAATTCTGGTTGGATGGTTGTATTTTTTTTATGCTGTTGATAATGTCATATGTATGTTTTGCATCTTCTCGAGGTTTTTATGTTAAGCTAGTCTATACGCTGGTATATTTCATAGTACTTAGAGAGTTATAGAGGCTCTAATGAAACCCCAAATAAAACCAAAACCTAGCTCTATTCTCTGTATAATATCAAAAATGAAGTGAAACGTTTTCAGCACAGATATGAGTGTTGTGTAATTTCATGTTCAAGATGCTGGTATCTTTGATAGATTGTTTTCATGGTTTGATTGAGCAGTTAAATTTGTCTGCGTGAGTTTTTGTATATATAATTAATAATATATATACTATTAGTCTTTCATTTTTATTTCTATTAGATTCTTTGGAAAAGTGGTATATATACATACTGTGAGTTTTGTGAGTATGTTCATGTATTAAGCTACTTTTATACTACTATTTTTTGATTAAGTAGAGAACTTTGTGAGTGTTATATAGCAAGATATTATTCATTATATATATATAACGTGATGGATAATGTTATGAGAGTAACGCTAGTATAACTAATTATAATAATATATTATTTTTTAGTTTAGTTACAATATATGTATATAGTTAGTATTTATTATGATTTATTTCTTTTGTTATACTAATATATATATATATATATATATTTATAAGCATTAATATTCCGTTAATGGATTATAACTCACTTATTAGTATGTAGCAATTAGATTAAATATACAGTATTAGTATAAATATGAGTTTAGATATATTATATGTTAATATTTTTTGTTAAATATATTTTACATATATATTTTAGTGTTAATACTATATAACAATTAGATATATGATCTAACTATTATAGACTTAATATATAAGCTGTTTGTAAACATATATATAAGTGTGTAGAACATAATAAGAATATTTATGATTCTTATTAAATATTAACTATATATATATAATGTAGTTTGCTTACTGTTATAATTGTGTATTTAAGTATAACATTATACTAGGACTTGATCATAATGTTAGTTTACAGGCATATGGGGTTGACAACTATAGGTTTATTATTATTTCGTCTTTAGGTGGTACGGGTATACAAAAGAAGTTTTGGAAGACGCGTATTTCTCAAGGCTCTGTCGAGTTAGATAATGTCTATCTTTATAGGTTCACATAAATTTATGTGTCTAATCTGAATTGCCCTGGATATGTGGTTGAATGCCTTGTTAGCATATATTTAAAACATACGAGCGGATGGAGGTCTGATTCTAGCCTCTTCTTTCTGTCTTCCTTTAAACCATTGTAATGCATATAAATTATCTTCATATCGATATGGAGAGTATTACGTGATCAGGAAGGCGAACCGAATAATTTCATAGAAATAGCTAGAAATTGAAGTTGTGCCTTGAAATTCCACTCAACCAAAGAATTAAATCAAAGCTACAATCCGTTTCGAACTGACTCTACACAAATAGGCACAAGTGACAGAGCATCCTTATAGATCGCTATGCACCGATTAATATTTGAGTGGGCAAGAGGATATAGCGGTGAGTATATAGAAAATATATACATAGAGGGGAAGGTAGTATAGTGTACGTTAGTGTGCTATATGGGTTTATATATTTATACCTATATATAGCGTATATTATAGGATCAGTAAATATATCACTATATTATATAAATATTAAACTTGATATATTGTATTTATTTATCATATAAGATACTATATTTTTTAAATTAGTTTATGTATTTTAAATAAATTTGACATATATTTGCAATTAATTTCGTTCGGAGTATCTGATAGTATTATATACTATATATGAGTTAAGGTATATATGAGATGAATTATTATTGTTAAAATAGGTGATTAACTTACAAAGAAAATATTTAGGGAATTCGAAGTAAAAAGTAAAACGTTTTGTTCACAGTGCCGGGGAATTGACATATTCTGGAATTGTGTGGAGGTAAAATAATTTTTTTTAAGTAAAATCCGAAGGTATTATTTTTAATTAAAATAGTTTTAGGAATATTTAGAAAAAAATAAAGAGAAAAGAATACTTTTGTGATATACAATTTTTTTGTCAGTATAAGATAACTATACGTCTTCAACCTTATAGTCGAAATATAAATGAGCTCGGATAGATCATGTTTTAATAATATTCTTAAAAAGAATATTTGATGTGGCAATGAGGGAAAATGGTATTTACAAAGCTTTAGTATGAAATTATAGAATAAATTAGCATGGAGCGTGATTCAGTTTGTCGAATTGACGGGAAAACTAGGGTAGAGCATAGATGTTTGATTTATTAACTCACTTAGTGATTTAATATATCTGTTATTTTGTATTTTCTTAAAAAAGAAAGCTATTTTCCCCGGGTAAACCGGCAATAGAGATAGGAATGGCATAGAGAGATATATATATATGATGCTTATTAATTACAAAGCCTTTCGGGGTATCACTTTTAATACATGTTCTAAGAGATTGTACGTTCCGTAGCGCTTTTAGAACTTCTTTGGTTATTGCCTCCCTATAAAAAAAAAATCCATACAAATTTCATAACGTTGATTTCCAAATAAGTATTATTCATTTAACTTGTACCACTAGTACAGTTAGTATTATGAGATATTCAATGCGTGAGGAGGCCTTTTGTAAAGTTTAATGTCCTTACAAATATTATAATTATCAGTAGATGTAATAATATAAATTAAGATGTATACGATTTAAGGGATGAGGTGGTTATTTAAATGAGGTGTAGGTTGTAGGGATTTTATTTTACTGATTTATACTATGCTTTTAAGTAGGTTGCTTGATAAAAAACCCAATATATATTTATTTTATTAGTAGTTTATATATACTAACTAATGACTAAAGCATATCATTTTTATAGTGTGGCTCTAATTATAATCTGGTAGAGAGAGATAGAGACGTGCACTTGATGTTTGCTTCTCTCAAGGATTACGGAGGGAACGCTTTATATAAATATATTATTTATCATATATATAGAGAGTTATTATGTATATGTGATATATATATATTTGTAGATTAGCAACAGTGTGTGTGGAATAAGTTATTTATTTTTTTATTTTAAATAGTCTTGGTTTTAAATATATTAAATTGAATTGAAAGATAATTACTCACTTAATATAATTTTTTTCACTCTGAAATATATTAAATTATTTATTATCGTTATTTATGATAATTATTAGAAATAGTTATAAAGATATTAAAAGAACATTATTAATTAAAAGTATACTTTAAATAAATGTGGTGTATATAATTTTACTTTTTTGTAGGTTTAAAATAAATTTTAGGAGTGTAGCAGTTTGTTCTAGTGTTTAGTGTATGTAAGTAATTATGTTTTATTTAAATAATATTAGTTAGTTAAATTTTTTAAAGTTAAGTTTTTTTAGTTTATATATTATCATTTATTATTATTCTTTACTTATATTGATATGTAGGTTTTAATAATTTTAGTAAGGATAATGTAAGAAAAAAAGAGTTGTTTTAGGTTAAGTTTTTGTTTTTGATGTGTGTAAGGAAATCTGTGTATATATGAAGAATTAGATTCGACTATTTATTTTGAGATATAATATATATAGTAGATTAGTGAGACAATGTCTTATAGTCTATGTATAGGGAGGACTAGACTCTGAATGTTCAACTTGTCATTATTCACCGAGCTATATCTTTTTATATATATAGTCTATTGTTCGATATTTGTGTGTGTGGAGTGTGTGTTTTGGTGTGTGTGTAGTGTGTTGTGAAAAGATGGCACATTTGCATAGAGTGGGGCTTTCTATTAAACTTTAACAACAATCGCGGCTTCAATCCGCTTAACTTCAAAACCTGTGGGCTGCTGTGATCTGGTAATATAACATCAATAGTTTTTGTAATTGCTATGTTTAGTTACTTTTTACTAAATGGTTAAGTATGGAACTTTGTTAATGTTTTGAGTATTTATGTTTTATTCGTGCGTAAGGGTGTGTTAGGTTTGTCGTTGGTACATTATATATTCTTAGTTAAGGTGATGCATGTAATGCTTTTTATGTAAAAAAACTGTTGTTACGCTAGCATAGTATTCGGTTGATTAGAAATGATAAATTACAAGGTTATGGTCAATAGTTTTTTGATTTTTAAATTTACCACAATTTAATTGTGGGGGAAATTAAATTGATTTTGTTACGATAGTTGCGTTGACAAAGTAGTGATTAGGTTACGTTTTTTGTATGCTTAGTTAGGGCCACTTTTACTGTTGTTATAGGCATGAGAACTTTTTGTTAATGTTAAGCAGTTTATTAGTGCTTAATGCTTTGTTGGTTTGTCGTTGTACATTTATATTCTTAGTTCTTATAATAAGTTAGTAATTATTATTTATAACTTTGGTTACAGTAGCATATATTTCGTTGGTTCGTGTTAAAAAAGAACTTGTTTTTTATGTTATGTTTCCCTCAAATTCAATATATGACATGAATCAATAGTCAATAGATCAATATAGATCATTGGAGGCGGACAGAGGTAGAGGAGGATGGAGTTGGTGATATGATTTACTGATTTCTTAGCTTCTAGGGCATGTAAAGGAAGTACAAGTTTTTTTAAGTTTAATACTATCTCTAACTCTAACATCGAACACTAATCGCTTATTTAGAGTGTCTACGTATAGTCCTGAGAATCAGATGGATAATAGAATTTTAACCTCAATAAATACATCGTTTAATCTTAATGTAATACTAAACTATAAACTGTATTGTGTGTCATATGATATTTATCGGTCTTGAAGGGGTGGAGTGTGCATAGACTATATTTGTGAAATCAGCATTAAGTATTTCAACTGTAAAGCTAAATCTAGTGAATTTCGAATATCTCGCTAACCTCTTACGATAATGCTTAGTGATTGTGATGCGGTCAAGGGAGTTTTTCTGTCTCGTCGTAGAGGGTACTAAATGTGGACTAGGTTATCGAATTAATACTCTTGAGATGTTATCCATGCACTCATTGTGTGTTTAGGGTGTGCTAACAGAAACACGACTTTATAATCATACATTCCTTATGTTTTGAATATTTACAACATCTAAACACGACATGAATAATAAAATATTAGTTAAAACCAAATTCGTTGTATAACAAATAAACGAAAATAAATTAAAACAATAATAGAATGATCTCACACATAAATTATAAGTGGAAAGGAATTTGAATATGTAACATCAATCTCTAGATATGGGATAATGAGAGAAGATTCCTACGTCAAATGAGAGAGAGAATAATAAGATAGAGAGGAAAGTACGGTGATGACTCTGTTAAATACTGTAAGATCTATTCGGTACTTGACAAATCGCTTTAGAAATAGATCTGATCAAAGCTAATCAAGAACCTATGGCTCATTAACGTTTTTTTGTATCAGTTCATTTCCGGGATCGTTTACGTTATTAACCTTATATACTGTCTTTAGAACACACTCTTGGAACCCTTATGTTTGAGCTCTAATTGAGTTCCCAGTAGTTCATTCTCTATCAGTGCGTAAGTAGCAGTCTCTAAGGCCTTCGCTCTCTCTATGTGGCGTGAATATGTTCATGACCAGCTATCCATTTATTGATCTTTAACTGTTTCAATTCTAGTTCATACGTCGTGACATAGTGGCTTCATACATCCTCTTTGTCCTAACTTATACGTTTTTCTGGCAACATCTTGTAGCAATCGGGTTAGATTGGGGATGGGATATTACCTCGTTTGAGTCGCATTCTACGTCAACTAGATATATGAATGACTGCTTTGACATCTGATGACGACGCTAACTCTGTGCTTCTTGCCATACTTATGATATATAGGTGTGTGAGGTGTAACTCGTATGAAAATGATATTTCGGGAATTTACGACATTCTTAGAAAACACTTGAATTTTCGAAGCAGCTTATATATATATCTCACGATCCTGCTCATATGAATCTCATGGTTCGAGCTCGTGCCTGTTCTTTGCCATTGGATATATGGCGATGACAGCGCTGGTAGGTGGAAGGGGTGAAAAGTGTGTAGGATGCGTCGGAACTGAGTCTGAGTCTTGATTTCTCGCTATAATTTATACATCTGACATGTGTACTCTAGAGAGATTTCGTTGTGGGTAGATAAAAGTACTCTAATATACGTCTCCATGATAGCTAGAAAGAATCAGCAGTCATGCTTATACATACATACATAAAGAGAGAGTATGCGAGCATATAAAAACAAATCTCATCAAAAAACTATGGATTTACTAACTTGTTTTGGTTAAGGTGATGATGGTTGAATAAATGAAAAGTATTTTGGTGTTTATGTTTTTGTTTCATAATAAACTTAACATCTCTAAATACTATATATAGATCAATCTAAGCTTCCTACCATCAGTTGAGTATTACGATCTGAATGGGACTAATGTTGGAGTATCATATTAGCTCAAATGTAAAGCTGGCGAATCGTGTGTAAGCGCGTGGCGCATATATATTCCTGCGTGAACGTGAGGATCCTGATTTACTGTGGAATCGATATATTCTGGGCTTCCTCTCTCGTGATCATCACCTTCTCCTCTCAGGTGTCTCTTATTTAAGTACAGTCTAATACCAGATGTTAGAAATTTTTTTTCTAATTGATCTGATGCATGGGCTCCTGAGATCTACTGTAACAGAAATATGAATAGGAAGCGAGAGGTGGTGTCTCGTTTTGTATTAGATGTGTGTACTATCATAAACTCCTACCCTCGAGATATTAGTTGTATGAGGAGAGAGTATCGAGCTTTTAGGATAGGCTCATCCCTTGCCAGATGGGCGGGAGTGCGGGGTATGGTGGTGTGGAACTCTCTGATTTTATTCTCTATGTCTCAATACGTAACTACTGAATTCCCTTCTAGGCTGCTTTAAGTCTCGTACATGTCAACAAATGGCGTCCAAAAAAAACATCTTAATATATAAGTTATTAATATAAAGAGAATAAAATTTTTGTGATTATATTTTTCCTTTCTTGGTAAATCTCGTATACTTTTTCTTCATCTTGTTTTCTATTCTATTAGATTTTTTGAAGATCCTTTCTTTGGTTCATAACTCCTCCCCTCTATTTAAATTATGATTCTTTTACGCTCTGGAATCTCATTTCTTCTTTCGCGATCGCCCAGTAACGGGCCTTTCGGCGTAACGATGGCTTCTTTTTTTCTGAAAGGTGCTGTAATACCCTTCCTATTTAACACTCGAGTAATTTTATGCGTATTTGGATTCGCCTAAGGACTATCGGGGGGAGAGTGATAGACGTGATGGTGCGCCATGAATTTACTCAATAGCATAAGGATATGACCCGGTGATGCTCATTGCATATCGCGTTAAATAGCTCTCCAAGCTCCCTCCTTTGGTTTCCATCCTTCTCTTTGCTTACTTATGTCTAGTTTTCTTTCAATCGCTCAATATCCGGCTGTTGTTGATGGGTGCGTACGGCTCTTCTTTCTCTCGCATAATTTGTGTCTACATAGATACGCGTGTACTCCAGGGGCGTATTCTGACTCGTGTCGATCCTCCGTGGAATGCTTAGTATATACTACATATATACCCTGTAATGATCTCTCACGCTGCTCATGTGGAGAGTGCTAGTGTGGGTACTACTTGACTCATCATGCCACTGCTCGCTCGAGACTCGACTCCTCCTCGACCGTGAATTTTTCATTTTTCTTCCTCTCTCTGTATCAGAGTGTACTTGCTCCTCTCTTTTACTTCTCAGAGCAGCTATAGTGCCTTTTTTTCTCCACTTCTCTCTATCGATTCCATTTCTCACTTCATATCTCCGTTCTATTCTATCGGTGAGATCACCTGGAATAGAGAGTCCTCTCGATCCGGGTGGGGTTCATATACTCTAACTCACTTGAGGACTGTAATATTCAACCATCTCTATTTTAGAGAAACGGCATACCTTATCGATGTCATCAATCATCCATCTCATTTTAAGACTTACTCATTCTAACATTTCCTATCATTTCTTTCGACAGGGTATTCAATCATCTATCGCTCTCTTTGTAATTATCATTACCTCGTATGATCAATTTTATATTAAACCATCCTTGTGCAGCGCTTAACATAACACCCTCAAAAAAATGTCTTGGGAAACCTCACATCACAAACGGTTTGCTAAGTTTGCGGGCGTGAGAGGCAAGACAACGGCTTGTGGGGAGTCGTATAGCTTGGAACCCCGACTGCGAGAAGACTATTCTCTCTCTTCACCTCTCTACCACATGCATATTACTTCCTTCTCTATCACCAGACAAAAACAACTCACCGTCTACTCCACACATTTAATATAATGACATAGTATATCATCGTCACAATTGTTTTCCGGAGAGCCATAATGTGTGTGTGCTGCAGTGGGTTTTCACCCGGGCTCTTGAGAATAGCATGGGCGGTGCCGCACGCTCAATTAGGAGCAAAAGATCTTACTGGATACTGCTTCGTCACGTTCTCGGTGGGCCCGTGTCTTTCTGTTCGATGAGGCCAACCGGATACGTAATCGACACTCTGGCTACGCTCATCAAAAATTTTACAAAGCATGGGATCGATTGCTTCGGTGATAGTTGAGTGTACTTTTCTGAATAGGATATCCTAAATTTCGGTCTCGTATGCGACTGGGCAGTCGCATAACGTATCGGTGTGAATTTCCTATGTCACACAATGCTGCTTGTATGCACCTTTTCCTTGTGAAGGCGCAGCCCACTCTGCCTGAGCAACGAAGGGAGTCTGCTATATAATTTCGGGCGGCGATTAATGTGGATGTGTGTTCATTGTGTGTGATATATCCATTAGCAACTACCATGACTACGTTCCTCTGTCTGTGTGCCTCTTCTTTAATCCTGCCTTAAACCTATCGTGTTCTTAGATGGATGACATTCTATTCTTGGTCATAAAATGCTGGTGTGTGTGTCCTAGCTCAATTCTAAATACTCCCTTTTGTCACCTTTAATATATGACTCGACGCATCATTACTGTGCTACATAAATGCCTCTAAATTTTTTCTGGCGTGGATTTGCGTTTTACTCATGAACTCAGATTTTTAATAATATGTTCTGGGTGTATTAATTTTTATAAATCACCTATACTATGATTATATACCCTCACTCTAGCTTGAATAGGTATGCTTTGCCGCGTAGCGGTGGGTGATAGTCCTGTAAATAAAATAAAAAAGTAAATAAATAAAAAAATAAAAATAAAATATAAAAAAAAAAAAAAAAAAAAAAAATATTATTATTAATTATCCTAAGTGGATTATTAAAACAGTATGAGTAGTGATAATCATCTTGTGAGCTAGTATTATAAAGGTTGAGGATATATAGCGCTATAGGGAGAATAACATAGGGGAACACTACCTTTGGTTTAATTGTCGTAGATATAATGCGGCTAAGTTGAATTAATACAATTACATAACATTGGAAAGCTCTAAATAATTATGAACTCACTGTAAAGAAGCTGTTGAAATAGGTGGAATGATGGTAATCTTATATATTAAGAAGGTCAAATGGGCATGTGGATGAGAATATATACAGATGAGAAAATAACGTGAAATATATTGGACTGATTGTAAGAGAGAGGTGAGATAGAATTAGTAGGTGAGTATAGGTATACATAGGAAAGATTAATAAAAGGCTTAAAAAGGAGTGGATTTAGATGTTTTTAAGTATTTTATATGGTGACGTGTGTTATATTTTGAATTGAAATATACAAAATAATTAGTGAGAACAAAATTGAACGGTGGCTATATGAAAAAGGTTTTAGAATTGCGGGAGATTTTACACTATCTATAAGATATAATATGTAGGGAATTATAGTTTGAATATCATAACGCTAAAATTCGTTACGCTTTCAGATGCATAGATAATATACTAAGATCATATATATAAAACAAAATTTACTGAGACTCCAATTATGTATTATGTATGTGGTTCTGAATGCCTGGGCAATGATACGATGTATTGCACAAATAAGCCAAGAATAGTAGAGAAAGACTGCAGAAAAATGAGGTGGTAATACATATAGGTATATATATATACTATATTGGAATCCTTATACATTAAGGAGTATCTATGTGCTCTGTGGAGAGACACGAAATGAGGAGTTGACATAGTACGTGAGGAGAGGAACGGGTCGGTGGAATACGCTGGTTTTGGAAGCGTGGAGAGAAATCCAGTTTAAATGATGGTTATCATCAATTGTGAATTTAATTAGTATGAGTGGATCATAGGGAGTGAAGGGATTGAGACGAAGATGATAGTGAAAATTATAGAGATACACTAAGAAAGGATATTAGGTAAGTAACTGAAGTAAGTTACAGTAACAAAGTAGCTCGATGGAAGATGTGAAATAGATAGCATAGTATATTAAGGTAGTATGTGATAGGAAAGCTCAGTGTGTCATAATACGTAAGGTAAGGCACGTATAAGACTAGGTAGTATATATATGAATAGAAGTAGATAAGATAAGTAAGGCGAATTTATTTATAATTATATTAGTAGTATTATATAAGAAAATAAATAGAATAAATCTATTGTGGGTAAGATATCTCACTGAGAGTTAGCATAATACCTTGACTCGAATGGCATAATTACTACCTTAATATAATGTAGGATTAGTGTATTTGTACTTTAATATATAAATTAATATATAGTTATATTATATTATATATATATTATAATATTATATATATGTTAATATAATATTATATATATTATTAAATATATTATATTAATATATATATATATTAATATATATTACATATCTATAGGGAAAGTTATAATTTATATTATATATATAATTATATATATTATATATATATATTTAATATATAATTATATAATAATATATAATATAGTTATAGTATTTATTATATATATATTATGTATATATATTAATATATTAAATCTGACAGAATATATGATTTCTCTTATTATTATATTTTATAGTGAATATTACTTTGATTTAAAAAATACGCCACTAATTTCTAATATCAGCTTACTTATGTAAAAAAAAAAGCAAATAGTTTTAAGAATAAATGAGAGAACACTTACATATATAATATAACATCATCAGCTATGATTAAAATCACTAAAATTTTAACTGATGATCAATGACGATGTTTTATTACAAGGAATTTAAAATCATGTTTTCAACTATGAGTTTTGACCCAGGAAAATATGTGTGTGTGGTATAACGAGTTAGAATATATATATATCGACTCAAATTCTTTTGCATCACATTATCCGTGTACATATGTACTTCTTTATTAATTATATGCCAGAATATATTAGCAATTATTCGGGAAATTAAATAATATATGAATTTATTTATTTAGTTTTCATTAAATAAATATTCGTTAAGAAATTTAATCTATTATTTCTATAGTTATTAATATTATAATAAAATCTTCCCAAAAGTACTTAACCTAATTAATTACCTTTAAATAATACCAATAGGCCGCCTAAACGCTTGGCGGCTATGCGCCAAGGTGATTTGGCTCACCTACCTGCCTATATTAATATGAGAAGGAGAGTTAATCCTTATATATAGAGTTTTTCCTAAGCCTTCTTATGTCATTAGTCATATGTTTATGCAGGTGTTATGCATCTCCTGCGTCAGTGGGTGATGCCATCGGTGCATCTAAACTTTCTTTTTCCCATAGGCAAAGACTCTTATGATAGTTAATATTATTGTTCACAAGTTAACTGCCGGATGGCTAGATCAATCATATAGTGACCAAGTAATGTGATTAGGTTAAATGGTAATAGGAGTAATTTGATTGAGACATAGTGCTGTGAAGAATAGATAATATCTTTGACACCAAAGAAAAATTGCTGATGCTTCGTCCCAATGATATAATTGAGGGTAGTATTTAGCAATTATTCTCTTTCTCTTGTAATTTGCGCACCCATATTCTTATACAGAATATTATATATATAAATAATCAGAATATTTATTAATTATTAATTAATTACTATTTAGTTACAAATTTAATTCCCATACAAATTAATGAGTAAAAGTACCTAAAAAAGAAAGTTGCTAATTGCCTTTTAATTTGGTAAACGGTCCACTGGGCAAGTAGTTGAGCACTTAGCCACTCGTATTGTATATATATTCCCATTGAAAAAATTAAAAGCAATAGAAGTGATATTGCGATAATTTGCTTAAATAAACATCCTTGTCGATTTGTCTTATTGGCTCCTGGAGTTATTGGAAATGAGTTAGCTATATCCACGTGAATATTCCAATCGAAAGGACTTTGATTTTAAGGTTCCTAGTTTCTTGAAGTTTATTTCGAGGTAAGCGGTCATGTTAGGTTTCTTAAATATATTTTTAAACATTTATATATCCATTTAGTATTAAAGCTACTCAAAGTTGACAAAGCTAACTTTGAGTAACGGATTAGCAATTCGTGTAAGTCTGTGCTTTCGCTAGATTAATACGTATAAGTACTTTACATCTGCGTAGATATAGGCAATCCTTTTATCGATGAGTAATAAAGAAGACTCCTTTTTATTTTTATTTTTTTAACTCTCATCTCTAAAGCACTATAAGAGTAAAGTATTCTTTATAATTGGATTATAGCTTTTAAATAATGATTTTAGTGAACATTAGTCCCTCTTATATTAGAATAGTATATTATTGAGTCTCTATTTTATTGAGTCTCCTCTAGGGTTGATCCTAGTAAACAATAAAATACTAGGGCTAGGGATGGATCACCCCCCTTTATATAGTATATGGTAAAAAATTTCTGTGCATTTTTCTTATTTATATCCGAGTACCAATATACAAATACATGGAAAAAATATGATATTTTCGATATAATATATTAATTATGTATATA
>JABUQX010051901.1:0-15000 GCA_015478945.1 Trachelipus rathkii
TTCACATTCTCTTAGTATTCTTAATAACAGAAACCAATCTACACAAGTACCTTCACAACATAAGCAGAACACAACTTCCTCTGACAATTTTACTGAAAATCACCTACTGAGGGCAATTTTTTGTGTCTGTTCAGGTAGCCAGACGCTCAAGATTCGAACATCACTCATTGCTCTCGAGAGTAAATATTATGTAAGGCTATATATATAAATATATAATTTAATTTAATAATCAGTACTTATATTTAAATTTTAATAGTAGTACATAATATCTTTTATTAAAGTATAGAATAATAAATTAATATAAAAAATTAGGTCACCTTATACTAATATACCTAAAATTTTTCATATAATTAACATTTGTCTTATTTGATGTAATTACCATAAATATATAGCTATCTATAGTCCACTAATTTTATGTATAAACATGTGTTCAATAGATTAATTCTTTAAAAATTAAGCGTATCTTCAAAATTCATTAATTTACTTTATACTATTATTTAATATATACACTAGATATCATTTATTATTTTATAGGCTTACTATAGATATATATAAGTACTTATGAATTATTGAATAATATTAATATTTTATATTTTTTCTCAAGTACTTTCAGAGCCATTCGTCAGCAACTGCGGTGGATGAAACACTTCTATGGTACATGAACTGAAGTAAAAGTATATAATTTATATAAGGTCACCATGCATTTTATATTTATTAACTTAAAAAATTTTATATTATTAATAAATGTTTAATTACATCTCATAAATGAATCTCTATTTAGAAAAAATAATAATTTTAATTATAAAAATATATATAATTACACATTCTAATAAAACGTACATATGGTTATTATATAAAGTTAGATTAATACATGTACGGTAATGCACTAGTTTTTGTGCTAATCTCATATTTTTAGTAATAGGGTACTGTTTTATAAAGTATTATTATTCTTTGGTAATATAATTTATTATTATCCTGTTAATGTTTAATGAGATATAAACCTATGAAAAATGCAAAATTATATTACATACTTCAGAATAATATATATATATATGAAAAATTGATCACTTACCATATAAAATAGTATAATAAAAAGGTAATAACTATTATTTATATCACTTTTAAAAATAGTATACAACAGAACTTAGTTATTTCTATCTCACGAAGTATAAATACACATACTAAATGGTCAAGATACTTCAATGTTTGTAATTGAAATACGTCACGTATAAAATATTATATATAATATATAAAATATTCCTGTATTATATTTATTAACTTTTTTACAAATTATATATATAAAACTATTTTATAAATTATATTATTTTTAAGTTAATCTATATTAATTAAAACAGTAACTAATCTATTAGTATATACGTTAAATTATTTTATTAATTCGTTTATGGAATTCGTGGGGGGGTATAGGATAAAATATTTGTTCAAGACAAAATTACCTTATTTATCGTCCTGAATAGATGATATTAAAATATACTAAATAATAATATTATATATAAATAATAATAATATACTAATTTAATAAATAATTAAATAATATATAATATATAATATAATAATTAAATAATTAATATTAATATTATAATATTTAATAATATATATATAAATAATAAACTGAAATAATTATAATTAATTAATAATAATATATATAATATTATATATATATATATAAATATATTAATATATATTAATATATATTATATATAATAATTAATATATATATTATATATATATTAATTAATATATATATATATATATATATTAATATTCAGCAAATGACTATGAATACCCATTGGTATATTAATATATATTATATATATATATATTATGTTATATATATCACTATATATATATATATTATATATATATATATATATATATATATAATATATATATATAATAATATATATATATATATATTAATATTATATATATATATATATATATAATTATATATATATATATATATAATATATATTGTAATTAGAAAATTAGATTAAACATGTATTAAAAGTAATGAACAGAAGGTAAATGTAAGTAGAATATATGTATTTATAAAAGAGACTAGATATTGCTATCAGTACATGTGCAGCATGCCGATAAGCAAGAGCACAAATCCAAATAATGTGTAGACAAAAAATGCGCAATCAAGCATACAGCAGGGAAATTACGGACTATCGTCATGGTAGAGAAATACCTCTGTGAACAAAGAAGGTAGATTGTACACCGAACGGAAAAGTTAGAAAAAATCACCACAGAAAAAAGAAAAGAGATCAGATCAAAAAAAAAATGAAGAAACGAAAAAAAATCAGATAGTAGTCTCGAAAACTGACAAATGCTACACAAAGTAAAGCGTAAGAATGAAAATAACATCGTAGTTAGGATTGATCCTTGGGATAAGTTTGGTTAGGGTGCTGTAAAACTGTAAAAAAAAAAAACAGAGATTTAGCAAATCGGCATAAAAAGCACTCGGCATGTTATCTCCTATATGGAGAGGAGGAGATGGATGACTTGGGACATAGTATATATATGAACTGACATACTGTTGATAGTGCCTAACAATAATTTTGAATTAAATTGTAAAGATGTATTGTATCCTCGAGATACGGAGGTCATTATAAAAACGTTAGTTTAACCTCGGACAAATTTTTAGTGGTGAGTTTTCGAGGCCGACGGGGTAGCATCTCTATGAGCTGATAGGGGGGGACATTTTCCTATACCCGTTATGGGTTAAGGGTGCGGAGCATGGAACTCTGCTCTAACTTATTAACTGACAAAGACAAGCAATATGGTGAACTCATTGTCGGCGAAGTACTTCCGTGTTATTGCTTAATAAAATATTATTCGCTAGATATGAGTATTATATAGAGCGTGGAGTTCTCGCGACACATCTCTTCTGGATGGGGGTGAATTATAGTTCTGTAACCTTTAGACTCTTGTTTGATACAACTTCGAGAATTTGCTTTGAAAAGAACATCCTTCAGTGCTGTCGCTGGTCAATGCCCTTAGAACGTTCTGCTCAATGCGAATTATTAAGACTCCTTTCAGGGGAGGATTATTGGCTTGTAGTAAAAGTGTATAAGATGACATGACACTAGAAAAGTGGATAGAATATGATACCATAATTATATGTTAAGTTAATTCGATCGTCTAAACATTTCTCACTTGGTGTAAGGCTTCTTCTAAATAGGTCGTTCTATATAACATATTACTTAAATAGATGATTCTGATGTACCTTTTACGCTACCAAATTGATGATATTGGATTGAGTTTTAGTTTAAGACATGACTTGCTAATTGAGCAATTGCGCCAGAGATGCTAAAATATGTTATTCATGTTTTACGAGTACTGTATGTACTATTGTATAGATTGTATTAAGAATGATAATATTATTTAATTATTTTTATGTTTTTTATGTTTTTTTTTGTTACTTACATTGTATATACGGATTAAATTATTTAAGCATTAGAATAATGTCATCCGTATTTATATTACACTTGTAGCATGTAATGTTATATTAAATATGATATCTCATATGTGAATGGCTATTGCATATACTGCTCTGATCTCTAGATAATATATTATAAATTCTTATTGAAATATTAGCAAAATTATTAATCTTCACTTACCTACTCACATTGGTAACGTACTAGCTTTTTGTAAGGATATTTATAAATTTACTATAACTATATAATAGAAGTTAATATAAAATAAGTTTATCATATTAAATGGAAAGATTTAATAAATGTAAATACTGCAATAGACCGTATAGACTATTGAATATGATATGTTTAAATTATATATATATCTGTATATATTAATTTAATTAAAAGAATAATGAATTATTACAATTTATTTCTTTTCAATATTTCTAGATATATCTTATATATAATACGTATTATAATATATATATATATATTATATATATATATATACTATATATATATATATATATTATATATATATATATATATATATATATATAGTTATTATATATATATATTATATATATATATATATATATGATATATATATATATATATTATATATATATATATATATAATATATTTAATATATATATATATATTATATATATATATATATATATATATTATATATATATATATATATTAATGTTCATATTATTAATATATATAATATATATATATATTATAATATATTATTGCCAGCCTTTAAGAGAAGAGCTTAAGTTTTCTTACCCTATCATTAATAATGTCGGGAAGAGGCTTTTCTTTTACTGAAAGAATGGGAACCTTTCACAAATTCACAAATAGACTGTAGTATGAGGAAATAACTGTAAATAAAAAAAAAAAAAAAATAAATAATAATCTTTCAAATAGATTTCACCAAAAAAAACAGTTTATTGGAATCCTGTTAAATAATTTATAGTTAGGAAATATGTATGTAATATAATAAAAAAAAATATAACATTGTAAAAAACGTGGCTATTCCTCTTCCTGGGCAGGAAGGTGGCTGTCTTAGGCGAAACCTAGTGTATATATATATGTTCAGTGGGAACCGGTACGAGAAAAGTCCTTGACGGTTTCGCGAGCAATTAGAGGGCGGTGCAACGACCACGAATACTGGGGAACCAGCCGGTGGGCGTTTTCCATACGCGCCCAGCCCGTAAGTGGACGGGAGCGGAGCAAATGCAACGCTGCGACATCCCAATTCAGTCAAAACTACACACAGAAAAATCCGTCACAGAATCCGAGGTGGCAGGAAAGAAAAAGATAGGCTACCGCCTAGGCGAACTAGTCCTGCAATGTACGTACTAGAATAGCCAGAACAGAACTGCGCGAGCAGGAAGCTAGCCAACGAGTTTGCTTGAGAACCTGCTAGTACTATATCTCATCGAGGCGCGTGTAAAGAGTCGCTATGTCTCTGAAGCTGATCGAGACGCTTTCCTCGCGTAGCGCCTATATAGACCGCTGCGGTAACCTATAGAAAAGAGAATAAGCCCAGCATGCGCGCCGCAAAGATGAGGGTCAAGTGCACTGGAAAGTACAGAACAGTTAATAAGTCTTTTGGCTTTTGACTCGACCCTGTCCAAAAGCCAGGTGAGACCAGAGCCCCCTCAGATATGAGAGCAGTACTCCATAAAGGGCGGATGAGAAACTTGTATAGCTGGAGTACTGAAGAAGAGGAAAAATCTCGCAGTCTAAACAGAACTACCATTTCTTGAGGCCGCCCTAGCAACCGTTGTGATTGAGGTTTCCAGACATTATTTTTGTTTATGTTAAGAACCAAGGTTTTTATTGTCAACAGGTGAGACAAGAGAACCGTCGAAGAGATACGGAAAGTTGGAAGGTGTTTTAGAGAGTTAGATTTGTAGAAGTTGAGTTTTTTAAAGAATTAATTTCACAAGGTGAGGCGACCACCCGGAATTCTATCCAGATCAGCGGAAATAGAATCGGAAAGATTAAGACTAGAAGGCAATCTAGAAGTAAAAGAGGAGCAGAATTGAAAATGAGTTGAAGAATGTGTTGGACTTGTGCGCGCTTCCAACACTGAGGGGAAAGTGTTAGTTTTGAGACCTAGAGAATATAGTTGAACGAAAGGTGCGGTCAGCTGGAGGCACAATTCCTTCAAAATTTTTGGGGAGGATAACGCCATCCGGTCCACGCCGCCTTCCTACACGTTCATAGATTTCAGGAGTCATGCACACGATCAAATGTTAATCACGCTAGGCCACGAGAGTGTACATATAGGAACACCACTCCTGGAGAGCGAGAAGGGAGCGACGACTGCACGTGAGGAATTGCTCAGGGATACTGTGCCAGGGGTTGAGTGGTAGAGGAAGAAATAGGAGACAAGAAGATGGGCCTTTTCAGTTGGAGAAATTAGCAGAACAAGAAACGTGGCATTAAATAAACTGAACGGACACAGTTGCAAGCAGTTTGTGCTATTGTTAGGGCCAGAGAGAATATTTGTTCGCATGTACTGTAAAAGCTGCGTTATAAGGAAGTTGAGCACTGCCCTTCTCGGTTTATTGAGGGTAAGGCTGCGACGCGGTTGCTCCAGCTGCTTTTAGCTCATGCCCGTGTGATATCGAGTAGTAGTATACAACTTCTCCGGTGAACTACGCATATTTCTCAGTCTGAAGTGAAATAAAAATATAATCAGTCACACGAGTAGAGTATATTGAGACTGACGACGACATTCTCTGCGCACTCGCAACACTCACTCTAGAGATACGACACTGTCGTATGCGCGAAAAGCGTCTAAAGACACATAAACCACGGATGCGCATACTTCAGACCACTCAGACTCGAGATTTACTAAGCAGAGTCCGCTAAAAGATATGTATAAGCTGCGTTAAGAGACGGGAGTTGAAGCTGATTCATAAAGCACCATCAACCGGATTTACATTGCTGATTCCACCCCATAATACTTGCCTAGAGACTATGAAAGCCGATTAATAATATATAAAGAGTATCTAATAAAGAGTCACTTTACCGATTATACGTTAGCGTAGAAGCGACGCAAGGCTAAACCCAATCGGAGCCTCAGAGATATATAATGTGCAGAAAAAACGCGTAGAAGCTAAGATAGTAGTAGAGTGTTAGACGAGAAAGTATTATAAATTAAGAAGATATAAGTGTTTAGTGTCTAGATACTGCAATTAAGGATGCGAATGTGTGTATTTATATCGAGAGAAAGGAACTAGTGGTTTAACACATATAATCTAATGAGTGTTTCACAAGATTATGGTTGGGGAACGATCCGGAAGTGTGGGGTATCATATATATAATTATACTTGCTAAGGTCGTTGAGAATATGCTGAATATATATGATTTCGGCCTCTCATCCCTAGCCTATAATATACAGTATATGTGAGAGTTAAATAAATCGACTATACCCATTCAGTGGTCTTGTGTACATATTGATAATAATCTGCCAACGTCGATAATTAGAGAGACTGTTCATGAAAGTCTATATGTGCTTTGATGATAAGACTATAGTAACGCATTAGATGCTAGAAATGTGCTTGTAGATACTTGAAGATAACTAAAAAACATAGTTTGTTATAGAGTTTAGTATTAAAAGATTGCTGTATATAATTAACTATTTTTTATATTGCTGTAATATGAATATTATGATTTATTAATTATTGCTTTCTCAAAGAGATTTCAGAAAAACTTGCTGAAATTAATTTCGCATTAAAATATATTATTTCAATACTTTCATTTACTTTCTTATTATAAGTTTCCGCTCATTTATCTGTCTACCTACAATATTCTAATATTAGATGAAACAATTGTACGTCTTTATAAAAGATAGAAGAAACCTTTTAAATTTTATAGAATATTGTGGAAGAAAAGTTATTTTTATCACCTATTTTATGTGAATAAGGCATAACTTTGAAATTATTTTTGAACTTAAAGTTAGGTCTTAAGGAGGAATACGGGAAGGGAAAATTTATTGTCAGCCCCTATTTTATGCTTTATAGAGCGCCTAGGTCTCGTCAATTATCTGGCTACACCACTCATTTCTAGCTATCATTATTTTAAAATACGGATAATGTCGAATTACGGAGCACACAAAATTAACTGAGGTCACCCAAAACCTTGCTCCTAGTGATAAATTGTATATCTGGTTGCGCTTATCATGTAGTACATAGGAATTACACGAGACATGATTCCGGCACCGTCTCCGACTCTTCCTTTTTTAAATTGCAACACTTTACTTTCGTTGTTATGACTGTGATATCTACTCTCTCGTCCTCCTCCATCATCTCTCGCTTATATACGTCAAGTATAGTATATTATATATATATATATATATATATTAAATATATATATTATATATTATATATATATATATATATATATATATATATATATATATATATATATATATATATATATATATATATATATAATATGAGCATCCTTTTTCGACAAATGTTTGATTTAATTATAATTAAATTTGAATATTTTATTTCCTTATGGAGAGTATTGTAATTGATTGGTATCCCATTAGGCAAAAGTTCCATTTCAACGGTTGTGTTATCTCAAGACTTTATACATAAAATACTTTGAAAATATAGTTGAAAATAAAGCTACCAAAGATTTAAGTTTAGAGCATGTGTTGATTCATTATAGGGTCATAATTGATTCATTTCAGGGTTCGTGATTTTCTGGATTTTTTGAGAAAAAAATTTTTTTTTTTTTTTTTATTTATTTATTTATTTATTTTTTTTTTTTTTTTTTTATTTATTTATTTTTTTTTTTTTTTTTTTTTTCTAGAATTTTTTGAGATTCGTGACGTTCTGCGGAATATAATTTCTAGACAAACTTTTTTTAAGTTCGATATAATATTATTTTTTTTTTCAGGAATGATTAGTAACTATGAAATGAAAAAAAAGAATGTTATATTAAATTTTCACTTTGTTAGCTATAAACATTTATACAAATAGTGGCCTAGGCCGCTGCAATCCAAACACGATGGCCTATGAGACTCCCTTCAATTAAAAATTTAAAAAAAATTAATTTTTAAAAATCTAAAAGTTTATTTTATACAGAAATATAATTGAAAATTAATATAAAAAAAAAAAAAAAAAAAAAAAAAAAAAAAAAAAAAAAAAAAAAAAAAAAAAAAAAAAAAAAAAAAAAAATCATGATTTTTGGATCAAAAAATCAAGTGAAAAAATCAGTTGATTAATATCAATTGATTTTTTCCGTGCCATCCCCGATTCATATATATTATATGGTATAATTGGTAATTATATATATATATATTATATATATATTAATATATATATATATATTATTATATATCATATTATATATAAATTTATATTTATATATCTATATAATTATATATATATTGTTGAAAAAGACTTATTTTCAATCTATTTGCCCCCCCCCAAACGAAATTCTGCGTTATGCCCTTGAGCACTGTATCGTATGTCGTAATTGGTATCCCATTATGAATAGAGTTCCATTTCAACTGTTGTGTCTTTTTTTGGGCCTTTATATTGTGGTTTTATTCCTTTGGAAATAAAATTTGAACTAAGTGCTGACACATATGTTTATTGTTTAATTTTTACAGTATATATATATATATATATATATAATTATATTATATATATATAATATATATATATAATATATATATACTATATTATATATACATGATAACGTATTTTATTTTATTTGCATAGGTATAAGTTTTTTTAATTGTTTTTATATTTTACGGTTCGACATTATATACCACTCCAAGAAAAAATTCACTCTTCTCTTAGAATAGTGAGCAATCAGTACTGGGTATCTGCAAAAACAACAATAGGCTCGACCTCACATGGAAACCGGTGTAGCTCTAGCTCATCATTTTGGTAGTATCATGCTGAGGTGACCAGCTTTTTGCGTCCTATGAAAACGAGATATAAACAGAACAGAGAATCTAAAAACGCTACAAGTACTTACAGCGCGAGATAGGTTTCCACTTATAATCGAACTGCCATCGCATGAGACTAAACAGTTTTGCATTTTAAACGAAACTGGAAAAATAGTATATCAAATACGACTGTGTTACATATGCTTGTAGAGTAGTATATGTAATTGTGATGCTCTACTCACTTAACTCTATTTAGGGGCAATAACTAACGATATATAATTTATTTCTAATACCTAAACAGATATAATTACATCTCGTCGTTTCACGAGTAAGAAATATATCACGCCAATAGTATCTCCGATGAGGACGAGTATAGTTGACGGGGTTACTTCTAATTGTCTGCTTTGAATCAGGAGTGAAATGAACCGGAGGTAGGTACTTCCATATATTATTTCCTCACCCCTCCGGGATAGGTCTCCGTAACCCTATCAGTCTTATTGTATTATTATTGAGTGTGTCGCGTAGGTAGTTTACCTTATACCTGACCCCTCTACCCCTCTAACTATAGTGGTATGAAAACGTCCCCTCCTGTGTTCCTCACTGATCGGCTCTGAGCCCCTTATCATTTAGTCGTGTAATACCTATATTTACAATATAATATTAATTAAATATAATTAGTTATCTCTACCCTGCTCCATATAAAATAAATAAAAAAAAATAATAATGCCAATTATATTACATTTTTATTTAATTTATATTTATTTTATTTATAATATATTTTTACATATTTCACTAACTATAAAAATTATTTATCACAAAGAGATTACAAAATTGTATATAATTCTTTTTGCTGTGCTATTGATATAGTTTATTTAAAGATATAGAATTTATTTTATTTTTTTATTACATTTTCCGCACTAAAAAATATTACCAGGATTCCAACAATGTATTATTATCCTATTTCTACTCACTGTATCTATGTAGTGATGTTATGAGAGAGATATATGAGTTTGTTATGATTCATTTAAAACCAAAAGTTGGTTTTAAATAATATATATATATAATCCATTATAACATTATAATATTATAATATATTAATATATCTATATATATATATATATATATATTAATAATTATATATATTAATATATATATAAAATAATATATAATATTACATGTATACTATATATATATATATATACTAATATATTAGTCATACCTTTCCTACCTTCTAATATTCTCTCACACTCTGACCACTACTCATCTATGGAGATGGCCATACTACGATTCCATAGGTACGTATATACGTCCAGACGAGGATGATAATGTTTCACAGATTTGTGTTTCTGGGTTGATAGTATTATAACTATAATAGATACAGGAGTAAGAAATAAAAGTGAGATGTTGTGCTTTTTCGGGACCATGTTAAAGTATACTAAATTACTGTGTCACAATTATTTCTATCGCTGTTGGGTGTGCTTTTTGTATTGGTGCCCTCTGAATATTAGTATGAGTTGCTTTTATGTCACCTTTGAATAAAAATTTTGGAACGTATAGCTTAAGCGTTGTTTTATACTTGCTCACTTTAACTAGGCCAATGATGATATTGCACTGGTTTCTTCGACGAAGATATGAATTTTGAATTATACGTGAGTGTCCCATTTCAAATCTGTCTTTGTGTCTTGAGGTTTTGGGCCTGTCTTTATTTTTTGTGCGACTCTTAGATTCTTGTTAGATATATAGAAGATGTTGGACACGTGCACGTGCTCTTACACATAGTTAAATCGTGTTTAATTTTTGCTCATATGTATTTGCAGTCATAGTTGATATAATGTATAAGTGTTTATTAGTTATGGATTAAAGGTGGAATTATCAGTTTTTTGAGAGAATATTATGTTTGTAAATTATTTATTGACTATGAGTGAATGAAGGAGGGTATGATTTATTTGAGTCTTTGAGGTGATGGGGTTCGAATAAGTGCATATGGTGCTAGGGTATATTATATGAGGTTATGTTTATAGTAATATTTTGGTGATAAAAATAACGTGCCTAATCTATAATATCCATGAGTATGATGTGTCATGGCTAATATAATATATTATTTATCCTATCTGTGTCAGTTGGTTGTTTTGTGTGAGTTTTGTTTTAGAGTTCAGTGCATCCGCTCGCTGGAATTAGCCGAGTCATATTTATTTATGCTTAAGACCTTATAAGTTTGTGTCGTTTGGAGTTTCTTTATGCATACTCGGTTATATTAAGGCAAGTGTGGGGCCTAAGAGTTGAGAGAGCTGGTCAGAGTGTACTGTTTAGGCCAAGAGATACGGACACAGTGCTTAGTATTGATAGACATAATAGTAGAGTAGAGAATGATAATATTAAGAGAATGTATATAGTACTTGTACAGCGTATATAGTTTTTTAATACGCTATATCTACATTTTGCTCTAGCTATTGCAGATGGAATTATGTCGATACATGGGATGTTATACTCGAGTAAGGTAAGTGAGGAGAATATCTTACTCCGTGAAAGAGATTTTTTGGAGAGGATTATATTGGATATCTAAAGTGAGAATAAGAAAAAAATAGAAATATAAATAAATAATGATTAGTGTAGGAGATGGGATCGCACTGAGAGTAATTGGGGTCGATTGGTATAGGAACTATTTTATCAGGTAATTAGCCTATTGATTTGTTGGTTGATGCGTTCGACGAATTAATAGTTATTTGTTATCATACTTATAGTTTTGTTCATTTATCTCTTTTGGTCTATAATAGTAAGATATAGTCCGTGCTCAAGGGTGTATGAGTGCGCGCCGCTCGGTATTTTGAGAGATTGTGTGTGTTCATCATCGGTCGCGCTCTATGGCCGGGAAATGTTCGACTGGGTAGGATTATTGTTATTCGCATTGCTGTGATCTGCTTGTGCGTAGTGGAGTGGTGCAGATGAAGCCCGTGAATATCTTGACACCGCGTCTTATGGAGGGCATTAATGCGCCTTGTGGGATGTCGTACTGGGATCTTGCCTTTTGTGCTCCCCTATCTGGGGTATGATGGTATAGAACATCCTATTGTATTGTTTGTTTTGTGCTGTTCTCTTATGTTCCCGTTCGGGACATGACGCCTAGTGAAAGTTCCGAGACAAAATAAGTTTTTTTCTTATATGTTTTTGTTACTCGGTTTTCAATCTCAATGGATGATATTTTTTATTGTATCGGAGGTTAGTTTTACGCAAAACTCGCTATGTAGCTTAAATTGCCTGTCTGGTTGAAGCTATTGTGACCACAATTGTGCTTATTGAGATTGTTTAAGAAGATTTGGTTTTAGAGTTTATATGTCTCTCTGTTTTTGTTGTGTTGTAATCTGTATGATACTATGATTGTCGCTGGTGTCAGTTAAGTGACATGGGTATGTCTATAGAGTAATCCCGTATCTGAGGTTTGGATAGTCGTATTGATTGACCGGTTGTGTACTGAGTATATGCCTTAATTAGTTTTGTATTGTTAGCTAATTATGACGGTCTTTAATCTCCATAACTCAGTCTGGCTATATATTAGTAGTTAGATAATTATAAGAGAGTATGGCGATATGATAAAGTGAGCGAGGGTGATCTATTTTACCTGATTATAATGTTTTGGTAATATTATATATAATAAGTATTACGTTTTTTTTCTACAGGTAGAGTTAGGGAATGAAATAGGTACTGATTTGAGAACTTATTATATATATTTGTGCTTAAACTTAGAGTTAGTAGATGTGTTCCATATGATATGTTATAAGGTGTTATTGTATTTGATAAATGTTCATGGTACAGTGTATGGTGAGTTTTATAAATGTCATTATTGTTAAGATTTATTATTCATAGGTATCGGTTATGATATGATATATTTCCATTTGTTGGGGATATTCTAATGTGAGTTATAATGTTTTTAATTTTCTCTTAGAGAGCTCTGATGATATTTCCCAGTGCTTTCTTTGTAGGGAGTATAGGTCAGGTCTCTAATGTCGACCATAATCTCAACAACAACAATGTCTATCTCGTGCGCAGAGTAAAGGTAATATAATGTTGTGAATGCGCTGGAAGGTGTAATAGTCTTTTAGTGTTTATGGAATATATGATTGTGATATGGAATATAATAGTGTCGGATATATATTAGCTGTACTGATATGTGTTGCATGGTGAGAGAATATGGAATATGACGTATTTGGTATAGTGCAGTGGCAGAATGTTTTAGTTTTGAAGTATTAGAAATATGAGTAAGATACTTATAATGAGAGTTTTGTATTAATGTTTTCCAACATATGCTG
Source organism: Trachelipus rathkii (assembly GCA_015478945.1). Lineage (NCBI taxonomy): Eukaryota > Metazoa > Arthropoda > Malacostraca > Isopoda > Trachelipodidae > Trachelipus > Trachelipus rathkii. The sequence goes on from JABUQX010051901.1 coordinate 13,684, forward strand.
GTGATGCATAGTTATATCGATTGAGGAGGAGAGCCTTGATTGGTTGAGTTCTTCGAGTTCGGAGCGAAGTGATAATGAAAAACTTGTTTCTGTAATTAATTGTGTATGTTAACTCTAATGAGATGATATTATTATACCTCTCTGGAAGGTTGGTATATTATTGGCGTTAATCTGTGGTGTCGTTTGCGAGACGATGATGGGTAATCTATCTGATGGGCAGGAAGTCGGGGTCTGCTTTCTGTGTCGAGCTCTGTAGTTAGCGTTTTTGACCTACGGGGATATGCTTATTCAGTGGCGATAAGTGAGTCTAGAAGGTTGGGCTCTCGCTCCGTGTGTTGTGAGTACTCCTCGGAACCACCGCTCCTCTTGGTGGATAATTTGGGAATTGTTGTCTAGGTGGCTGTTTCTTCTTTTGGCGACTCTAGAACCGTCGAAGTCTTTTATTGGAGATGATGCTGTGTAGTTAGTCGCGTTGATTCGCTCTGCTGCATATGTGTTTGGCCCGCGACGTTTATCGGCTCTCTCGAGCCTGCTCTATCATTTGCTGGAGCTTTGTCTGGATAATAAAATTGTGTTCAAGTCTGATTTTATTGTAATTTCCTCGTGCTACCTCATTTTATAATTAGAGAAAAATATCTCGAATATGTTTTATGATTTATTTAGGTTATTTTTTTTTACTTTTACCTGATGTACAAATTTTTGGTGAGCAAAGGTGTATTCGCATATTATAGATTCAAGGTTTGTATTAACCACGCTGTGATTTTTGTGTGTCTATAGTGGTGTGGTAATCATAGTTGATTTTTTTTGAGTCAGGTGATTAGATGTTTATTTTTGGTTTGTTTTGGGAATATGGGTTTCTGTGATAGCACTTTTCCGACACTAAATTTATGTTTGTAGTTCCGTTTAGGATGTATAAGGTTTCACGAAGAGTTGTGGCTCATGATACAATGTATATTTCCTCTCTTTCTCTGTTAATTCTGCTCTTATTTGGGGATTGGGTTCTCTGAAGTATGTGGTTTTAGTTATTTTGAGAACGTATAAGAGTCGAGAGTCTCGTCCATACATCTCCACAAGTTTTATGTAGAAGGTAGGATAGATCCTTTAGGTTATGTAAGATTTATGAGTTTGTAATTTCTAAAATACAAGTTGTATATTAGAGTAGTGATGGTGGGGAATGTTAAAGGTTTATTATAGATTTGTTTTTTTATTTACATTTTGTGAAGGATTTTATTTTGTGGTGTATTGTCGTTTAATGTTTTTGTAGTTTTGTAGCTTTGTTATAAAAAGTTAGGTAAGAAGTGTAATTTGGGGGGATTT
>JABUQX010051901.1:40000-45000 GCA_015478945.1 Trachelipus rathkii
GGGGGGACTAATCCCCCCCTTCCGGGGATGGTCTCCGGAACCACCGCTCTTTGGTGCCTTTGGGTGTCGCGGGGGTTTCCCTACCGACCATGCCCTTCCCGGTGGTATGAAGACATCCCCCCTCTGTCCCCCCGTCGGCTCGATTAACCCTCTAAAAAAAAACTTAAAATTTTCCACAAAAAAAAAAAAAAAATAAAACAAAATTATTTCACGCAAATTTAGGGGGCTCGAGCCGACGGGGGACAGAGGGGGGACGTTTCAATACCCCGGAGGGGATGGTCGGAGGAAACCCCGCGACACACCCAAATACCAAAAGAGCGGGGGTTCCGGAGACTCTCCCCGGAGGGGGGGAATTCAGTCCCGCCTCGTCGTCCACCGGGAGCCGAGAGACCCCGACTCCTGCCATCGTTTGCGGTTTACCCTAGGGTATTCCTTTTAAGTAAAAAAAAAAAAATTCAAAAAAAAAAAAAAAAAAAAAGGTTAAATTCCATCCTTAAGAGATTTTCCCGGCTGATTCCAAAATTATATAATTTGTTTTTCTGTTAGGACTCTGCCGTTCTCTAGTTATCATACTGTGAGCATTAAAAAAAATCTGACCATCGTATATATATTATATATATATAATATATATATATATAATATATATATATATATAATATATATATATATATAATTATAAATTAATATAATAATATATATATATATAGTATATAATATATAATATATCAAGCACTTATGTGAACAGCAAATAAAAAATTTGCCTAAAAAATCAAAACAAATCAAAAAAATAAAAAAAAGTAAGTTCTTTTTATTGCAAATCAAATTCAAGCTGCACCTAAAATAAAAAATTTTACCCCTAATAAATACTAAATTATTTTGAGGACCATGGTTTACTTAAGGTCCAATAATAATAATAATTAATAATAATATAAATAAATAATAATAATAATAATAATAATAATATAATAATAATAAAATAATAATAAATAAGAATAAAATAAATAATAAATAAATATGAATAAAATAATAATAAATAAAAATATAATAATAATAGTCTAGAAAATAGTTTGCAAAGAAAGTAAGAAGCATATTTATAATTTTATTAAGTTTTCTGAACGCGGTTTCGTCGTAAAACCTCGACATCTTCAAGTTTTCGATTTCTACATTTGAATGAATTATAATTAATACAAGATTTAAAAAATTAAAAATTACAAATAGATTTTAAATTTTAGCATATCATATTATATTTAATTTAAGTGACAATACGTTGAACTTCATGTTAATGTCTGGTGGTAGATGTTTTATGTAATAAGCCTCAGCTATTTTCAGTTTTTGAGCTTCGCATTAGGACAGTGTAAAATTTTGAAATGACTGTGAGATTCACTATAATGTTTTGTTAATGTTCCAGTGAATAAATGTTCGTAATATTTTACTGAGGTTTAAAGCGGTGCGGTATGCCCTACTGTTAATTCTATTGTCGTTGTTAACGCAATATACCGTCGACGTACAGTTCGTCCCTCCGAATTGTGTACACGACATGGTGATTAACTGAAAGGGTATCCTTAGTAGAGAAGCAGGAAGAAAGTTGCTGCGTGAAGAGCGGGGTCCTCCTCCGTTCTCAGAGGAGAATCTCCGGCCGCTGCTTTCTCGTCGAGGTTTTAAGCAATTCCTCGACTGGAAGGACCGGGGTCGCCTGTATGCAGGTGAGCCAGTTAGGCTCCCTGCTCCAGATGCCCTGGTCTCTAGAGCCCAAAGAAAGCTGCGAAAGTATGCTGAGCTCCAATCTCTGTATTACCGTGATTTTGCGAAAGCGCTAAGCTTTTTCACTTACAGGGAAGTGTATGGGTGCTTTCAGCAGGAACGGTGCCTCAGGAGTTGATGGAGTTTCCTTTCAAGACCTGGAGAACTTCAGGCGGGGGGATCTCCTCAACATCCTTAATGGCCTTCTAGCATACCAGCAGCCCGGGCTTCTGAGGGGACGAGTTACGCTCGTTCCCAAGGTTCTCGAGCCTGTGGATTTTGGTGACTTCCGACCGATCTGTGTCCTTCCGGTTGTGGTACGGCTCCTCCACAAGATCCTGGCTAGGAGATTTGTGTTGGGTAACCACAACCCTTTTCAATCCGGGTTCAGGTCGGGCCTGTCTACATCCTAAAATATTTATCTTCTGCAGGTCTTCAAAACAAGATTTGAGTGGAGGCGCGACCTTTATGTCACCTTCATCGACTTCAAGGCACCTTCGATACGGGTTCGCACAATCTGCTTCTTTCTCTCTTAGGGGGGCTAGGCTTGTCCCCCTCGCTAGTTGCTTACCTAAAATCGGTGTACCAGGAAACCCATGTTCAGGTAGGCACCGGTTGGGTGAAGCAGGTCAGAGGCGTCCTGCAAGGGGACCCTCTCTTGCCTGTTTTGTTCAGTGTCGTGTTGGATTACATCTTGAAGCAAACATCCACTGATGTGGGTGTCCCTATGGGAGACCAACATGTGTCATCGCTGGCCTTTGCAGATGATTTAGTGTTCTTAGCCTCTTCACGGCTGGGAATGCAAGCAAACTTGGTTGTTCTGGCGAGGGCGGCGTGATCTTTGGGTCTGGGGTTTGGGTTCCACAAGTGCGTGACGGTTGGTCTGCGTTGTCTTGGGAAGGCCAAAAAGTTTGACCACGACCACACTTCATTCGTGGTCGAGGGGACAAACATACCAACGATGAACTCGACAGCTGTTTACAAATACCTAGGAGTTCGGGTCACGTCTTCTGGCGTAACGTAATGCTCCTTAGGGGACTTGAGGGACAGGCTGAGGAAACTCTCCTTGGCTTACCTCAAGCCACAGCAGAAGTTGAACTTGCTAGTCAACTATCTGATACTTAAATACATATACCGGTTGCTGCACGACCGTTTTACAATCAGAGCGCTGTGTGAGGCAGATAGAATGGTTCGGACAGAGGTGAAAAGGTTTATGCATCTTCCTTTCGATACTTCGGTCCCTATGTTCAGTCAACCGCTCCCTAAAGGTGGGCTGGGGATACCGGAGTTTGAGCAGTTCATTTGCACGCACTCAGCTTGAATCATTAACCGGCTAAATGGAGCGACATAGCGGTGTATAGGCCCTGGCCGCTTCAGCTATCAGAATACCGGTCTGGTTGAGACGAGGAGGTTTCAAGTAGTAGAATTTAGAGACGGACTCGGCCCGGCGGGTGCCATGAAGCAATCGGGTTCTTACAGCTGGATTGCGGACGGTACTCACCCTCACCGGATGCGAGGTTCAGTGTATGTCAATTCTGCAAAGATCCGACAGGGCCTGATTGTTACTCGAGAAAGATTTAACTTAGGACGTTACGTCAAACTGCCGCGATAAGATGTGATCTGGGTTGTCCCAGGGTAGAAACCTTGGGACATGTTCCCCAGGAATGCCCGGCGGAAGCCCCTATTTGGAAGGATCGTCATGATAACTTGAACCTCCTATTAAAATCTGAGTTGGAGAAGAGGGGCTGGCAAGTAAAGCTGGAGCATGTCATTCTCACTCTAGCGGGCCTGTTAAGACCTGACTTGGTTTTCTGAGTCGCAAGGACTGCCCTAGTAGTTGACACTACGGTAGCGGCAGATGCGAACACGTGCGCCCTTGATGTAGTCGTCCAGCGGAAGTTAAACTACTACAAGGTACCTGCTATTGAAGAGTGGGTGCGCTCGCGTTCAGGACGAGCTGTCATTGAGTTCAGTTCTGTGGCCTTCAGCTGGCGGAGCGACTTCGTAGAGAGGTCGCACGCCTTGTTGAAGCTTTTGAAAATGGTGAAATCCATCAAGCTGCTGGAAGTGCGCTTGATAGAAGGCAGTGCAGCTAACTGACGGTTCTTTAACAGTGTCGCCGGTGGATGGGGCTAGGCTTCATCTTGTCTTTGGGCTGGAGCCTCCCTAAGACCCGGCACGACACCCGCCAGTGTCGTAAGAACTATGTATATAAGTGAGTGACTGTTCTCCCCCGTAGATACACAGTCGTGTAAATACGAGGGGATAGAGATTTAGGGATCACGGAGTTGTGTAACTCCGCAAACTTCGTATTGGTAGGTGATGGGATGCGGCGAAGATTTTACCGAAATCCACCCACAGTAGTCCGGTTGCTAGGCCTCTTCATGTGGGCTTCAGTCCGTATGGAGGGGTTTCCACTCTTGAGCGGAGTGGTCTAAACAAAAAAAATTAATAGTTAAACTAATAATAGTTATATATATATATATATATATATATATATATATATAAATATATATGAATAATATAAGATACTGTATATATATACTATATTATATAGTATATATATATGTATATATATATAATATATATATATATATATATATATAAAAAATTAAGATATTATACTATAATATATATATATATATATATATATATATATATATATATATAAAAGGAAGACAAACACCGAGAAGAGTGCCATAGTATATTAAGAACGTTTCGCCCTATAGCTAAGCGCAATCAGCATAAGTAAATAATAAAATATAAATGAACAATGTAAATAATATTTACGGATTATTTAAAAATATATAAAATATATAGAAAACTAAAATTATATAAAAATGGACAAAAATGACAAAAAATTAAAGAAAATTACAAAAAAATTAAATTATTATAACTCGTTTTACTAACCTTACATACTGGATGAACCATAAGAATGAATGAACAAGATTAAACCTCTATTTTATAATAAATTATACATAATTATTAGTTGTTTGAAACTTACTATACTTAAAATTTTACTATTTATAACAAAATAAAATGAAAAAATTAAGAGTTACAAAAAAAAATCTTACAATAGGTTAAATTTAGGTTTGATTGAAGAAAATCTGAGGGTGAGTGTAAGGGATCCAATTCATGAATTAGGAGGATCTCCAAGCTTTTTCTGTTTTTCTTTTCAGAGACGGAGTCCAATTATCGATGAAGTCGTGGTAGTGATGGATGATCTTTTTCGGGCTATGGCCTACGTATGGATGAAAAAT
>JABUQX010051901.1:50000-65000 GCA_015478945.1 Trachelipus rathkii
GATTTTCACGTTTTTTTTTACTATCTTTACTACTTCTCTATGAGACTGTTAACTTCTTGCCCCATCCCAAATGCTGAGTCTCTATTTAGGGGCTCCTCTCACACTGCATGCAGGGGAGGGAGGCCAAAACATTCAGTATCTCAACGATCTGGAACAGCAGTTAATTAAGGAAACTACACATATTCCAGATCGTGCCAACCAATTCTTTTCTTGAATACGCTAGACTTATGTTTCAACCACTACCCTTCTCGTTATAAAATACACCATTTCTCCTCCTGATGGTAACTCTGACCACAACTTTTGTAACTTTTAAACACACTTTCTTCTCGCAGCAGGCAATTCCGACCATGTCCCTAAACGTAATTTCGGGCACTTTTTATCGTGCTTTAATACCTTGGGGGGAATCGTTAGTTTTTTGGCTTCGCTCTTGGAGTGAATCTTAAGCTTTGACATCGGGGATTCTTCGGTCACCGCTGAAATTAAAGGTGGTAGGCCCGTTAATCACCGATGGGGATGAGCAGGGTTCATTCCAATCTTCAACTAAATCATTTTTTTCTCAAAACCCATGATTCGATGGAGCTTGTTCCCGCGCCATTCAGGAGAGAGACACGCCGTATCGGGCATGGCGAAGAACTCTTCATTCTCCTCATTAGCTCACCTACTAATTTTCTTTGCCGGCGAATCGTGCAGGCGATATATTCGACAGGCTAAGCGCACTTTCACTAAAAGAAAGTTGCACAACCTGCTTGGTTCTCCTGATAAAAATATTTCTGCCCCTTGCCAAAAAACATCTCTAACAACTTTGTGAATCTTTTCAGCCCCTTTCCTCCCTAATTCAGCAACTCAATATTTATCTTCGCTAACTCTCCAATCGAAAAGGCCAATCTCTTCGGCCTCTCTTTTGCATTCTAACTAGACCCTGGACGATTCTGTCATGCCCTCTCCTACTTCTTCTGCCTCTCAGGATCCCATTTCTTTACCTGTGGTCACACGGCATTATAACTGAGTTCGTGTGCATGGGATCTCTGAGATCTATGGAACGCCAGGCGAAGGCTAGTGCCCGGATAGCATTCCTCCCCGAGTTTTGAGGGGAGTGTGCTTCTGAGCTGGCGCCTGTCCTCCGTTCAACTCTACTCTCTATGTCTTTATACTAATAATACATTTCCTCAGTGTGGAAGCGCGCATATGTCACCATCCCGAAAAAAGGTAGCCGCTCTGATCCTTCTAACTATCGCCCTCCTATAACTCTCACTTGTATTCTATCTAAATTCTTTGAAACTCTTCTTAACTCTTCCATTTCCTGGATCACTTTGAATAGTTTTCCATTCCCTTCTTTCAGATCATCAGTATGGCTTTCGTCGTCGAGGTCAACTGGTGACATCACTTTCCCTATCTAACTGATTATGGTCTTTCTGCCCTTAGGGACCATGGGGGTCTTGCGTGGTGGCGCTTGACAATATCCAAAGCGCTTTTGACCGGTTTGGCACGCGTCACTGTCTCTCAACACCAGCTCCCTTCCTCTTGGGTTCACGCTTCCTTCTCTTTGGCTTACTCTTAGTCCTAGTTTTCTCTCCGCATCGCATTAATATCCGGTTTCAGCACCGTTTGAGATGGAGCGGCTCTCTTCCCTCCTTTCCTTATTTAACCTGTCGGTGTTCTTGACGCTAAGTTTCTGTTCTCTCTCCGACTTTATTCCTACTTTTTCATCAACGATCTCCTCAGCTTTTACTTCCAATTCTTGTCCACTCTTATCTGATGATCAACCCTTCCAGTTCTCTAAACTCACTTCAAATCTGGCTCCCTCTTTTCGCCTTCTAGAGTTGCCTTTCGTCTCAGCTTTTTCCGATCGTTTTATTGCCCCGATGAACTGGATGGGATTCCGGTGCGTTGGCGTCACCGCAACCTTCCCCGATAAAATTCAACTCTTTTAAAAACTTCACACTTCTCCACATCTCCTCTCACAAAATACACCTCCGACTCTTTCCTATTTCCTTCTACGGCTCAAACGTCTCTCCTGTGAATACATAAAAGTTCTTGGATACAATTAAAATAAACAAAAATTATCTTGCGATAACCTCTGAGACCCAGATTGCTAAGGTTGCAACTGTAACTTATTTCATAATAAATAAATAAATAATGTATTAATATATAATATATATACTATAATAGTTTATATATTATGTATATATAACATATATATACTAGCCTAGTATAAAATACTATTAAATTAAATTTATACATAAACAATAAATATAATATATATCTAAACTAAGACACCTTTTCCAGCTGTCTCTATTATATATATGAGTGTATCCACATCTATATATATATATATATACCTATATAATATATATATATATAATTTATTGCTAGTATTATATACTATATATATTCTATCGTGATAAAATAAATAATAATAACCTATAATAATATATAATAATATGCCATATATAGTGTATTTCTACCTCATTATATTCTATTTTATAAATTTTAGTTTTTAAATGGTTGCATATTGCTATAACTATAAATAAACTAGTATATTATAGTATACTTATTATTATATACTATATATATATATATTATATATATATTACCGATATATATATAAAGTATATGATTTAACCTAAATAGTATATATATATAGAGTAAATGTATTTTGTGCATGTATATATTAGTATATATATATTATATTAATATATCATATATATTATATATTTAGTTATACTATAAATATATATATATTATATATACTATTATATATATTATTATATATATAACAATATTATATATGCAACTATCTACCCTATGAAGCTAATATATATTATATACTTAGTAGCCGTATATATATTATTTACATATTACATATTATATATATTTACTAATATATATAATATATAGTATATAGTTAAATTGTAAATATCCCTCTAATATAATCTGCAACTATCTACGATAATAGATACTATATTCCTAAATATATCTTGATGATATATACTTATATAGTAATATATATTATATATATATATATATACTATAATATTCATATATATATACTTCTGGTATGTCACTTCTTCTCAAATTGTTTCTCGCACAATATCCCTATACTTTTAGAGTTTTAAGGTCTAATTGATTACTTAGAGATCATAGTTATAATTAGGTTTGACTCTATTACCAAGTCAACTCACTTTCTCTATAACTTTTAAAAAATCTTTACTATATAATATAGTATATATATATAATATCTAGTATTAATACCCATATTCAAATATGATTAAGCTAATTTATATAACATATTAGTTATTATCTATATGATATAATAACTATAAAACTTATATATTATGTAATAAACAAATATATAATGTTGCTAATATATATACTATATATTACAACAAGTAACCTAAGTTCCTATATATATTTATTACTAAGGCTTATATAATACTATAAAAAATATCATTACTGAGTATATATATTTATATACATATACTTGCTATATATACCAGCTAATATTTTCGTAAATATATAACGTAATATAAATTACTTCCTATACAAATATATTATATATTCTATAAATATATTAAATATATATATATATATATATATATATATATATATATATATGATATTATTATATATATATTTATATATATATATAAATATAAATTTGATTGCACTAATAAACTAGTAAATATATAATTATGTTAATATAATATATATAAATATTTATATACACTATACCGTAAAATATATGTAACGACATATTATAGAATAAGATAATTAAATATTAATCAAAAAAACTTAGACCTTAGCAGTCATTTACAAGTTTTCTAGCACCATAATGGGGAATGGTGGACGTGTTTGCGTACACCCATGCTCCAGTCTTGTAAGATTCCTTAACATTCTTTCGTACCCTTCGCCGCAGTAAAACGCCCTCGCAAAACTGACACTAGTAAAAATAATATATCACACCAGCGCAGATAGGCCATTACATTAAAAAGCATTTGCAGCCCAGCTCCTATCCTCTTTTGATCTTGTTTACCAGTACGTCAAGTAGTATCTAATATTCCTTCATAAAAGTAGCATCGACTACTAGTGATGTCATAATTCCTCCTCCTGTCTTCCCCTTGTTATATATATTTATTATTCTGGTATTAAATAATTTTTATATATATTATAACATATATATATTTATTATATATATTATAATATATATATTGCTTTATTGTTTTTAGGGTTTTAAATTTTGGGTTTAAAATAATAATATTAATTAACATATTAATATTTCAAATGTAGTCAAATATTATTGGCTGGAAGCCACTTCATTAATTGTGAATAAGGTAAAATTTATAAAGAAAGCATGATTATAATTCTTATTGAGGAACATCTTTCTTTACTCCTTCCTTATCACTAACTACATTCATTAGGTAGAGATATATTAGAAATAAGAAGCAGAGCATTACTTTTAAGCAAATTTTATCAAAGAACTTTATAGCTAAAGATAGCAAAAATTAATAGGATTTAATATACGATAAATAGCTAGAACAACTGAGACGGAAACAACTTGGAATCTTCTAACCTGCAGATCTTATGCACATATTACATCTAATTCAAACTAGCAATCTGATGCTAACAATAAACGTTTGAAAAATGGTGACCTCTTTTTGCCGTCGTCAGTTTTTTTAGCCTTCTTCATAGATCCAACTCATCCTATTTTTGCCGCTATTAATTTGGTTCATTTTGTGAAATTTTGCCAAATTTTCTTTATCGTCTTTCCCGCAGACAATTTTGCCCTCCATTTTTGCTCTCTTTCTGCTTCATTTTGCCACAAATATGTCTTCTTCTGCCACTAATGCATGCCTCATTTGTATGCAATCCCAAAATTGTGTGGTAAAAGAACCGGTCTTGGTTGTACCTACCAATATGGTATATGACCTCGGTCCCCAAATCATTAAGGTTTACAACCATATCCCCTACAACCAGTACAACCTTTATTGGTTCACATTTGTGGAGGAGGCCATAACAACCTAGCCTGTTGTACCATAAGGCTGGTTGTACCAAATTCAATCTAGATAGATTGAATAACAAAAATAAACCTTAATGATCTTACAAAAACAAAATATATATCTACCTATTTTAAATCATAAAAACCTTTGTATTATTAATCTAAGTAAATTTAAGTAAAATGCCAAAAACAAATTACTAAAAACCCATTTTGAACTCATATGACCTGCTGCAAATATTCCAAGGTCAATTTGTTCTAAGAAAGATGATCAAAAGTGTCTTTCTTCAATCATTGCAAAATATGCCTGATTGCAATTATCACAACACGACAGATTGTCTGTTTGTCATCATCTTCGTTCTCTTATACGAACATCATAAAATGTCGCTGTATCTAAATGAATTCTTCACAACATTATAAATCGTCTTTGACTTCGTCATGGAAACAGAATAAAAATGGTATCTTCTAATCAAATATATCGTCACATCCAGAATAATGAAATCAAAAATAAAACCATCTCGTAGAAGCCACTTCGTCAACATTTCAAAATAAATGGATTCAGAACCACTTTCCGAAAAGCCGTCATCTACAGAACATTTCGTCTGAAATTATATCGTTTTATTTTAATTTACGTTTAATAATTGACTACTTCATCATGCATCTACCATAAACAACTCAACTCTGTACTCACTCTCTCTGCTCCTTCGCAACAACAAACAAACATGTTTATTTATCCAACTCTTACACTCTCTCTCTCCTTCGCAACAACAAACAAACATGTACTTCTGTATGTTAGTGTATGTGCGTGTTTTGCAAGGTGTACATATGCTGTGTGCGTAAAAAGGGAAATATAGGACTAATAACGGAGAAATTAAATAACCCAGTTAAGTATATAATATATTTTTTTTAGATCAAAAAATCGCTTATAAATTTGTCTCAACAAATTTACAATCTAAAATTTAATTCCTGCCTGTGAAAAATTTTCATATGAAATATATATATAATCTTTCTTTCAATTATTGTTTCAACTCATCGTGCATAACCTGTCTGTCGAGACAAAGAACACTTTCACTCTTCGCTCACATTTTTGAGTTGCCAATACTTTATTAATTTTCAATTAATTCTCAAATAATAATTTTTAAAAATTGTATATATTTCAATTAATTCTCAAATAATAATTTTTAAAAATTGTATATATATATTCATGATGAAAAACAGTCACAAAAGGAATATTTTAGTATATAATTCTTCCCAAAATATTTAGGAATATTTAATATTCGTAAATATAAATAAATTGATCATTTTGGAATGGCGAATGCTGGTAACCATATTTCATTTGTTGTTTACCAATATTTGTTGTAGTCTAGGTCCCTGTCTTAACGTAGCTTCCTTCATTATGGCAGACCTAATATATTCATTATTTAATACCTTTATAATTTTCATATAAATCATAAAGTGTTAAAATCTCATATATCAGTTCCTATAGAGAAAATAGTCCTTTAACTCATTCCATATATTTATTTTTTCTCTCATTTTCAATTATCAATAGAGTAAAAATACAGTTATTTTACATGATTGCTTGCCTTTCATATTTATATCGGAGTACCCTCAAACAACCCTCACGTACAAGCCTTATACCCAAACTAAAACCATTAAAGAGATGTAAATGAGTATATATATATATATATATATATTAGAGTATACTAAATAATAATATAATATATATATATATAAAGAGATAAGTTTGTTTATAAATCTGTACGAATAATTATATATTAAATAAAATATCATTGAAATTAAGATGTATATCGATCATATATATATATATATAATATATAATATATATATATATATATATAAGAGGTATTATAAATTATAAAGCTACTGCGGGTTGTGGTATTGGATGGAAAAATAAAAGTACAAATAGACTTATATACAGGTTAAAAGTGCCAAAAATTTCATTTTTGTGAAATGTACAGCCTTTGGCAACTTTGGTGAAATCTGGTAATTTTTGACTGTACCAATTTTCAAACTGAGAATACCATAGAGTACCACCTAATATAATTTGTCTATCCTATTATATTAAATATTTTCTTTTCTTCTGAATAATTATTAGCCATTAGAAACTAATTATTTTGCCTTTTCTATCAATTTAGGTAGTTTGTCTTAATCCTTCCCTAATAAGAATTTTAATTAGAAGTTGTTTCATTTTAAAATTCCATTGAGATAGTTATTAAAAGCTAGGTTTTTAATCAACCTCCAAATTAAAATAATGCGATTGCAGATCTAAAGTTGTCCCCAAAGAGGTTCTTACTGGTATGGAATTGTCTTACTTTTTAAAATTTCAAACATTATAGAAATAGAAAATTGTTTGCTATGTGTTATACTCAGTTCTCCGGACGAGAAGAAATGCTTGTTTGCTATCTGATGTTGCCTGAAAATTGTTCAATATGAGCCAAACTAGTGGCGATATTCATTAAATTTTTGATCTCTACAAATTTTTCACGATCACCCTTAAAAGTGAATTTATCAAATTTAATATATAGTACTGACCATGGTAACTTTAAAATAATCCAGAGTTAAGAGCTCAAACACAATTATACTCCTCTTCTTTTCATTGGTATTCATAAATGCCAGAATTATTCAATCACGTATAGAACTATTCAATAATTCCCATCATTTAATCATTTTTTTCGGTAAACTATGTTACATCCTATACAAAATAACACATATGATATTACTTTAGTGAATTAATATTATTTTTACTTTAAAGTAATAACCTTAATGCCAGCGTTCACAATTTTTTGGCGTTGACTATTGCCTATAATGGAACAAGAGAGTTTCTTAACCACAACAAGTAATATATCCATTACGTACAAGTTTTAAAAATACAAATTAATAATTACGATTACTACAAGTCCTAATTTATGATGTAATTAAAAGTTTTTTTGCCCTTTCCCCAAATAAATCATTTGCCATTAGCTTTTCAATCAAAAATTTGAACTAGTAGTTAAAAATATTTTTTTATAATAAACACTATACCAAGAGCACTTTTCTTTGTCTTGAGTGATGAAAACCATGTTTTTTAAAATATTGGAAAAACAGCTGTCGCAATTTCCCATGGCTGAAACTAATGCTATGCAAAATTTTATTTTAAAATGAAAATTACTCTTAGTATTTTTGTATGCTCTATCATCATTATTAGCTTTTATTATGGGATGTTTTATATAATTAACAGAAAAAAAGGATAACTTTCCATTTATATTATATATATATATATTATATATTATAAATATTAATATATATATATATAATATAATATATTATTATAATATATTATATATATATATATATTAATAATATATATTGTGTAGTATTTATTTATATTACTTTTTACCAGTATATATTGTATATATATATATATATTATATTAATTTAAAGTTTAAGTAATTTTATATAATAGTATTATGTTTATTAGTTTTCTCCACTGCCCCACACATTGAATTGAAGGAGAGTTTCATAAAATAGGTCAGTGCTGAGGAAATAGACAGGACTTCACCTGGACGGTACGAGGAAGTCTCCGACTCTCTACTCGAGTGAAGCCTTATTTAAATACATGCAATTTTAGAAGATTTTACAATCACATACAAAGGGTCATGTATGTGATTTCTTCTTATTCATAATATGCCCAGTATATTCAATTGTCACAATTACTCTATAAAATGAGTTTTGTCCTTTTCATAACTACAAATACTTTCTTAAATAGCTTCTTTAAGAAATGTTTTAGTAATTTATCTGTAGAATAGTAAGAAGTTAAGATCATTTTAAACTTTTACCAAGTAGGTTATATCAGTAAGTAGGTAAAATCTTTTTTTAAACTTTTGCTAGTAGTAAGCAGGTATTGTTAATATTTAGAGCAATAACAATTTATCTAAAAAATGAAAGTTTCAAATAAAAATTCTAACAATTAGCTGTCAACCTGCTTGAACAGTAATTACCTGTATATCAGTGTACTTTGAAAATTGTATTTGCCATCAAAAATGCAAATAATACTCTTATGGACTTCGTCCTAGAACTTACTGTAACAGACACTATTTTTGTCCTTTAAATGTGTCTCATACCTTAATATATTACCTTAATATATTAAATAAACAAGGACATTCAAAAATTTCATATATTATCACTGAGAGTGATAATATATTACAATTTTTACTAGTTACTGCCTTAATTTATCTTTTTATTAGATAACAATTCCCAAACTTGAATATCATGGCCAGAACGAATAGATCAGTAGCAGTCAGTCATCCTCAACTCATTCAGAAGAAAATTCGAACCGTACATTTGTATGGTACTTCAAAATTGGAATTTCGAGCCTCCAGACTAACATTTTCTCACTATTTAGGACACTGATGCCTCTTCAGCAATTGCTGATTACAATATAAGTTGAGTTAAAATTTTTATTTATTTATTAATCATTTAATAACTTCTATGATTTATTAACCTTCTCACAGATACAGGTGGAACTGATGCCTATCTAACTGATGGTTATAACTCACCTCTATATAATTTTTTTTCTAATGTTTTTTTTTTCAGCTTATTTATTCTTGGATGCTGTTCCGATACCATCTATACAGATGCTTCTTTATTATACTTTTACATACTCTTATGCCAGGGAAAATTAAAGAGTATAACAAATTTTCCACATGTTACATATGTGTGTATAAATTCCATGTTCTACATTCCATATTGTTCCAATAAGTTCCAGTAACACTGACTTAACAATTCAGACGATTCAAACCAAAATAGACATATATATGTTGTAATATTCAGAGTCCTCCAGGTACTCATTTTATATTGAAGAATTTCCTTCATTTAAGAATTCATTCACCATCTTAGTGATCATTTATACAGCACATTTCATTAATTTTTTCTCCCAAATTGCTCTCAGTTCTTATAGCTTATGCAATTTTTTTTTTCATTCCTCAAATATTTGTTTTTGATTCCTCAAATATTTTTTTTGTTCAAAAACTTTCTAAAAAGTTTCAATATCTTTCAGTTTTTAATCACCATGGTACTTTTCATAAAGTTTTTCGGTATGAAAATTGAACACTTTTTCCATTCAGTACACCACACTGATACAACTTTTATAAGTTTTCATTTATCCATGTTCACTGCATACATTGATAATACTACTTATCCAATTTTTCTCAGTCTTCACTGTATTACATGTTTACTGTATACACTTTATACATTTAGTGTGAACATACATTCAAATACTTGTACATACACAAATGTTGTTTATATTGCTTTTTGTTAAATGTCTAATATCACCTTGTTAGTCACAATAGTTTTTTTTTTCATCTCACAGATGGCCTCATATTCTATTTTGTGCGAGTGATATCATTGTTGTCTTAGCTTCTCTCTTAAGGGGGGGACCATCAAACTTTTTAAAAATTTACACAATTTTGTGCTAATTTTAGTCAATTGAAACACTTTTCAGAACATAAACACTGAAACAGTTTTCAAAACATAACAATATAAACAATAAGTATGCTGTATTCATTGTCTTCCAAATATATTCCACAGTACCTTAACCTTGTTTTCGGTCTGTAATATATATTATACAATGCCTTAACCTTGAGTTTGTCTTTAAAAGTATCTCAATGTAACAAATACCGTACATGTATACTACTTACACTGACAGTCTTACTAAGAACCATAATTCTTACCTTTCTGTCATACATTTATCAACTCACCGAGCTTACATAATTGTCCTAATTCTGTCATAGCTGTCAAATATAATGATCTACCCTTCCTGTTCATTATATATTCTCTATGAAATGGTCATACACTGTTCATCATCCAATAAACAGAGTGAAATTGTCATCAAGTTCATTCTTTTATCATATTGAACTACCAACTGTTCATTTATTCAATAATCCATAATGAACTACTCCATGTTCATACAATTATCCTTAATGAACCTTCTGTTCATTCTTATGAACTGATCATTTGGTCCATTCTTTAAAAATTAATGAACTATAATTTTGTTCATTTTTGTACTTCTGTTTTATTCTGAACACATTTCTCTTGCCTACAGGTAGTCTTCAGTCAGAGTATACCATTCATACAGAACTTCTAACACTTGTTGAGTTTTGTTTAAATATTCATTACAGAACATTCACTACTTGTTTTGTTTTCATGAAATTTCCTCTTCATTGACATACTACTCTTTATAGTACTATTGATATATTTTCAAGTTTGAATAACTATCAATACTAACTATATAAATAGATTTGTTTTTATGTCATTAACTAGTAGAAAGGAAATTCATCCCTTCTATATAGACTATTCTATATAGGAAACTACATACTTACACAGAACCAACACATTCTGTACTAATATCCGTAGTATTGACTGTTTTCCAGTCTTACCCATTGTTTTTCTTCTAGTATACAAAACAGAAAATGCTACACTGCCCTAATGGTCTTATTCTTCTATTAGTTTAAAATTTAACTACAGATAATAATTTTTTTCCCAAGCCTCTCATCCAAGAGCCAACTTGACATTTTCTTTTGTATTAAAATATTAATAAAAAGAGTTTCTTATTAATATTTATTTGTATACTATTTTCCAAAACTCTAGACAACATGTCTATGACTATGCCTTTGCCACAAAGACATAATACAATCCATTTACCTAATATAGGTTTTGTTTCATCTTCATAATGATTTACTTACTTCAAATTAGAAATATACAACAGCTTCAATATTTCTTCTTCATGAGTATAACAAATCAATTATTATGAAAGTATCTGAAAATTATCCATTATTAAATTGTCTCACTTGTTTACATTTGTCCTACACAATTTACATAATGTTTTAAACAAACTTTTAATTGTTTTTTTTTCTTCCCTCTTCCTATGTATTCCAAACTCCATAGTTTAATTCATAACTCTCAAATTGTTGTTCCAAAACAGTTTCATATTTGTTTTGAACTATTTAACTATTTTGTTACATAACTTTGTTTAAAATTTTGTTCTGTAAAACACACAAATTTTATTCATTGACTGTCATAAAACAAATCTTTATTTGTTTTCATCTCACACATGTACTCAGAATTCAGAATTTAGTTTTGACATTACTTGTGTTGAAATTTGTCAGTACCAAATACCAAATTTCTTGTCAAAATGTCAACTTTGGTTGAAATTTATGAAGCAACATAACTTTTTCAAAAATTGACATTTTAATTTTTCCCATATATCATGGATAATTTTGACACTGCTATCTATCTTAAGTCCATCTAAGATAGTATATTATTTAATGACTTTAGTAATCAACTTTCATATAGTTTTTTTTTTCCCACAATTGTCATAAACATGTGTCATAAACAAATCTTCATTTGTTTTCTTCTGTACTAAAACTTCATAGTTTTGTTTGAACTCACAAACAGTCCCAAGGCTATTTCACAATTGTTATTCCTTGTGTATTCAAAACATGGCTTTGTTATACTACTTTGTTTAAAATTTTGTTGCAACATTCACACAAATTTATTCATATCGGTCCTAAACAAATCATTATTTGTTTTCACTTTTTGTGTATTCAAAAGATAGCTTTGTTACCCTACTCTTGTTGAAAATTTGTCATAGTCACACAATTTTCACTTAGAAGTATCGGTTATTGACAACAATCAAAATTATTGCCAAAATGTCTATTAAGACACTGCCAACCTATTTCAATTCAACCATCTGAGATAGTAATTTATGACTTTTGTATTTTAACTCCCCAAAAGTAGTTTTAAAGTCGAGTCATAAAGATTCATGTGCATTTTCTTAATTGATTAACTCAATTAATCTTGATAGTCAATCAGGTACTACCTAACTACCCACCTAAATGCATATAACAAATAACATACTTTGTATATTAATTTTAAGGCAGTAAGGCATAATTTCAACATTGCTAATAATCATATTTCATACATATAATTGAAACAACATTACATAGCCATTCATTGTACACTAAGAAATTGTATCACTTGGGTTATGTCTTCTATGTCTTGTTTCAGTATTCATTCATTGTTTGAACCTACCACATACCACATAGCCTTAGTTGCATGATGTACCACTATGTGTTCCAGTTCCACTTCAAACAATTTCACATTTTATATGTGCTTCTCATTTTTATAATATTTTGTCTATGTTTTACATTCTTTTATATGTGAGAATATATACTAGTTTACAAAACACCTTTTTCAAAATATTTGTTTGTAATTGTGTATTACTAATGTTTTAACAATATTCTTTTACACAATCTGCTTCATTGTACATGTTGTTCATTGCTTGTTTCATACTTTCCAAAGTCTTGAAGAATTTTCTTATTTTTCAGAATCAGTCACAAAACACATTGTTTAATTGTTTCATGACTGAAATTTTGTAGCATGCACACAAAACATTATTAGTCCTAGTCACTATTTTTTTTTTTTTTGTTTTGTGCACAACAACATTTTACATGTATTTTTTTTATTTTTGTTGTTCTCACAAACCTGAAAACACAAATTACTATCAACTGTTTAAACTTTTAAAAGTAGTTGATCATTCAGTAATTTTTTTTCCCTCTTTCCATGTATTAAATGTTAAAGGAATCTACTGACTCTGTGCCATTTTTCTTTTAACTTTACAATGTTTCAATAATTCCTTCTCTGTCATTAATTGAAATTCTTAATTGTTTTTCTACCAAAATCATTGTCCTACCAATGGATCTTATCTTTCTATAGAAGGTTGAAAATTGTTCACACTTTGAACTACATTGTCCTTTTTAGTCTTTCCAAGATTGAAAACTACTTCATTCACGTTCACATATTTGTCTTAAAAGATTACTGAAAAATTTAAATGAATCCATTGTCCATATTCTCTGTTTTATTAGTTAGTTCTTTTATTTCAGACAGAATTTTCAATGTTTCAATTCTTATTTTTCCTTTTCAACTTGTTCTAAGAATACTGTGTAAACAATTGTATTCTTAACTACCCAAAACAACAGAAAATTCAAATATATTCTTCCAGTTGCTTAAAAGTATGATAAAATTTATTTTTTTTTCTCTCCAATTGTTTCAAGAACTGTTCTTAACAATTTCAACATTGAAAGAATGAAAAGTTTTTTTTTCTACTCATACTTCTTCAATAATCACTGTCAATTTTTTTTTGTGATGTATTCCGATTGTTTTGACTTCATACAATAGGGAATGTTTCTTATTGCTATGTTCCATTAGTCATAATCATACTTTCATCTTCCAAGTATGATTAAAAATTTTAACATTTTTTTTTAAACAAATGTTCTTTGAAATCATGTATTTTCTGCTTATTTGATCTTCATACACCTAACTGAAAATGAAATGGTTCTTCTATTCAACAATTCAATTCTTCACTAAGAAGAACTTTTGAAACCATTATTCATTTTTTTTCCCATGTTTAATATCATCTTTTCTCCTTGCAGATTCAAAAGATGTCCACATATCTGATTCATATGATGTACTATGAGAAGAAATAATTTTTTTCTTCCATAAATCATAGTAATCCACTTGCAAATTTTGTATTTAATTAATCATTTCTCTCACAGCTACTACAGTTCCAGACCGAGCCATCTCACCATTATAATTTATTATAAGGATATATGGCATAGTAGAACTGTAACTCATCTTTTTGTAATTATATTCATTTTAAAATGTACTAATGATTGTCCTAACATAGCCAAGTACTTGAGTGTGTTTGAATATTTTTATGCATTTTCATGAATGAATTTATTTGAATTGAATGTTCAAATGATTACAATATATATGTGAGATAAGCTGCCAATTTTAAGAAATTGAAGATTCTTAAAATCCACTCCTAATTGTTTTCACAAATCCACCATGTACTTCCACAAATCTGATTCAGATTTACATTGCTAAAAATCCACCAGAAGTCTTCATTTATAGTTCCACAAGAGCTTCAGTATTGACTGTGTGTGCTTGTC
>JABUQX010051901.1:72500-73734 GCA_015478945.1 Trachelipus rathkii
TATCATAACGATTTACGCTCACGAGTTTCGAGGCGGAAGAAGTCCGTGTCGCCGTTGGGTATTGAACGGGGAGGGGTTACGCCTGACGGCTTCTCTCCCCCGCCGTCGTAGTGGCGGCCAGCGCTTCTATTGATCCGAGTAGACAGCTATGGAGACAGACACCGTATGTTGCGTTGCGGGAAGAAGTAATTGACTGTCTCACTTTTTTATTTTTGCCTTTGTCGGGCCTGTTCTTCTAGTCCTTGTGGTAAAGTTTCGACCCGAATCTAATTAAAGTTCTACATATATATTATAGTATATAGTATATAGTATATATATGATATATATAGTAGTATATATATGGTAGTTGGGTTAGTATATATGAGTCTAGATATAGTATATATATATATATATATATATAGGTATATGATATATAATATATATATAGTGAATTATATATATATATGATATTATAGTATAATATATATATCAATATATTATATTATGTATGTTATATTATATATAATATATATATATATGCCAGATGATACTCGATCCATTATAGGTATCATCGATGCCCGATCCATGTAGGACTCCGCATAGTCATACTGAGATATGGGCGATAATTCGGTATACGTGAATATTGCCGAGTGGAAAAGTAGTGTTTCTCTTTTAAAGGAAAAAGTGCTTGTGACTTATTTTGTTGAAAGAATTAAATGTTTTGCGTTTCTTTCATAATTGTTAATGTAAGGAATATCTGTCAATGAGAATATGTATATATACCCGCGGCAAGAAGAACTGACTCTACAGGAAGTATGTGGATTGTAAATTTGGTAACAAAGTAAGCTTAATCTTGAAAAAATTTACAACTAAAACACAAATGTTTGATAGGTTTTCCCCCGTGTCGAATCTTTTTTCGCCCGACATATTAATAGTCTATATGAAGCTGAAATTAGATATTAAAATTGGTTTTTTTTTTTTATGTTCGATATATATACAATCCATTTTATACCAGCAAAGCGAGATAAAGTGCTTGTTCACAGCGAAATTGAAGACTGAAGTCTTAAGATTTATTATGCATTGTGTTTAATTAATCGTGTTTTACGCCTGCTGTTGATTTCCAAGTATTAAAGCGTTTGGATGAGTTGAATGTTTAGATATGATCGGGCGTTTCTTTTATACTTACTAAAATGTTTTAATCTTTTTAACACGTCTCATTTTGATAACTACTTGTTTATATTTTGAGATCTTATAT
>JABUQX010051902.1:7500-45000 GCA_015478945.1 Trachelipus rathkii
TTGGAAGATGGTCAGCGTGAACGTGGCAGAAAAATTGACAAAGGAAGCCCAGCAGGAAGTTAAAACTGAGGGGCAGGAGTTCTTTTTCGATGGGTGGGAGCTTGGAGGATTTGAACCCGCAAATTTCTGTGATGTCTGGCATCGTGGGCTCAGATTAACTTTTGAAGTCGTGGTCAGAAACATTAGTAACAAGCCAGTCAAATTGGTGAAGGGGGCGCGGTTGGGTTTATTGCACACGTTGTTGGACGAGGAGGAGCTGGGCGTGAATGTGACATTGGAGGAAGATGGGGCGTCCAAGGATGAATGGACTGAGCAGAAGTTGAGGGAGGAACTGACCTTAGATGAGGGATTGACCAGTGGTGATCGGGACCACATCTACCAACTGTTGTTGAAGCATAGTGCCGTCCTTAGTGTCGGGGAGTTCGACGTGAGGCGCGCCGCTTTGACGTCTCACTGTATCGAATTGTATGATACAACACCCATTTGGCAGCGTCCGCGGAGATTTCCGGCCCCTGTGGCTGACGAGATTGAGCATCAGTGTGAGGAGTTGTGCTTGTTGGACATCATCGAGCCGAACACTTCGCCGTGGAGTTCACCCGTGGTTCCCGTGAGGAAGAAAGATGGTACAATACGGATGTGTATCGATTATCGTCGGCTGAACGCCGTCACGAAGCCCGATAGGTTCCCTATGCCGAACTTGAGTGATGCAGTGTTTAGCCTTCACGGGATGCGCTATTTTATGTCTCTGGACTTGGTAAAGGGTTATCATCAGATGCTGATTGATGAGATTAGTCGGGAATGTACCGCCTTTTCTACCACTAGGGGGCATTACCAGTTCAAGGCGCTGAGTTTCGGTCTTAGGAATGCAACGGGAGCTTTCCAGCGTGAGGTACAGGCATTGATGAGTGGTCTTCCCCAGGGCAGGGTCGTCATTTATATCGATGGCATACTGAATATGGAACGCGATTTCAGATCCCACTTGATTCTCTTGGACAAGCTGTTGAGGAAGTTGGGAGAGGCAGGTGTCAAGTTGAAGCCCAGCAAGTGCCACTGGTTCAGGAGCGAGGTTCCTTACCTGGAACATTTGGTGGGGGTTGACATGTTGAAGAAGGACCCTCAGTATATGCAGAAGGTTTTGGCATATCCGAAGCCCGTGACGGTGAAGCATATTCGCGAATTTTTGGGTTTGGTTAATTTCCAGCGTAAGTTCATACCACAGTGTT
Source organism: Trachelipus rathkii (assembly GCA_015478945.1). Taxonomy (NCBI): domain Eukaryota; kingdom Metazoa; phylum Arthropoda; class Malacostraca; order Isopoda; family Trachelipodidae; genus Trachelipus; species Trachelipus rathkii. Next base: position 8,724 of record JABUQX010051902.1, read on the forward strand.
CTGCAATAGCGACCCCGTTGTCTGCTAAGATAGCACTTGATGGGAAGACGCGGGTAGAATGGACGGAGGAAATGGAAACCTCTTTCAAAAATTGAAGGAGAAGATGGCGCATGACGTGAGCTTGGCCTTTCCGGATTATTCCTTGGGGGCTGAGAAGCTTGAGTTGTCAGTGGATGCTTCGGGCACAGGCGCGGGGGCTTGCCTTACTCAGGGGCAGCAAAGGGAGGAACGGTTGATAGCGTTTTCATCTATGACTTTTTCGAAGGCTCAGCGGAGTTATTCGACCATCGAACGTGATTTCGATGGGGGGTCAAGAACTTGAGGGCATTCTTATATGGTCGCCAGTTTATTCTTTTTACTAGGGATGGGCCGGATATCCGGCAACTATCCAGTATCGGGCCTATCCGGCCAAGTAACCGGATAATTACTTCCTAGTAGGTTCTTCCTCGCTAGGGAAATATTCCAAATAATTTGAAAAATTATATATATATATATATATATATATATATTATATATATATATATATATATATATATATATATATATATTAGTATATTACTATATATATATAATACTAATATATATATATATAAGTATATATATACTTGTTTAGACTTTCGATGTTGGGAATCGATATTGACCATTTATTCGTAGCACCACTTTTTCTTAACCAACATTGCATTTTATCAAGTTTTGTGCCCTGACATTTGCTCTGATTTTTATATTTTTATCACTGAAGGCGGTAACATTAAGAATAATTCGTGGTTTTATTTTACATTATAAATTCTGAGAAAGTGCGTATATATACTGTAAATAATACAAAATGCTTAAGGAACAACGTTAAAATAAGCAGTGGTAATGAAAAAGTGGTGCTACGAATAAATGGTCAATATCAATTATAACTTTATAGGACAATCGAGAACTAAATATTATCGATATTGAGAATCGGTCGATTAATAGTAACACTTAATATCATTTTTAATATTGGATAAATTTTACATCATAAATAATAAAAGAAACCTGTTTAAAACATTGATCCTTTGCAACAAAAAAAAAATTACAGAAAAAAAAAAAAGATTTTTCGGTGTTGCTATCAGACGTACAAAGATGGCCAAAGTGTAAAAATTTGTGGACCATAAATGTTGGCATTCCACTGAAACATTCCTCAATTTTTTTGGGGTAGTCCTCTAAATTGCGGAATGATATAGGTCATTCCGCTAACTGCAATTCCACAACATTTTTTCAAATATCGCAATTGCAATTCCTCAAATTATTTTGGTATTCCCGGCAATGCTAATTGCGACTTAATTGCGGAACGTCCACCTCTGATATAATATATATATATATATATATAATATTATAATATATTAATATATATATTATATTAGTTATATATAATATATATATAATATATAATATATATACTATATATATGTAAGCCGTTTTTGATTTTGCATTGAATGTAAAAAAAACTAAGATAGCTACGTAAAAACTGAATACATTTTTGAAATCAGCGCACAATGTAATGGAGGAAAATGAAGAAGAAATAAAATAAAGTGCAATAAAAAAAAGTAAATAATAATAATAATAAATAGGTTTGATATACGATAATTCTCTCATTCCCCAAAATTTTCGCTTTATCCAATATTTTCTTTTCAATGTGTAATGCGAACATACGCGCACACAACCACACACACACACACACCTCTATGATAGATAGATGTACAAAATGACAATTGAAAATTTTCTTTTTTGGTGACCGACCTGACGCTAACCTAACCAATATGCAAATTTTAGTTTTTTTAATTTTATTTTAACTTTAATTTTTATTTTTTAATTTTTTAATTTTTGCAATATTTTTTGTTTTCCCCAAAGTATTTAAAAAATATAAAAGAAAACGTTTATTTTTTATGGGTATCATGTTTAAATTAGGTTTGGAAACGTACGATTATAATATTTTTTGGAATTATTTATTTTTCTTCTTCTTCATCCTCCTTTTTATTTCCCAAGATTGGGAGTAAGGTACGTAGCATGCATCAAAAAAGAAAAGCAGTAGAAGAATATGACAAAAGTCAAAAAGAAAGCCCAGCCTTACCGCCCCCTCTGTACCATTATTTAGTGAGAATTCGGTCGTCGCAGTCAAAAAATCCACCCTAGAGTTTCATGGGACAGCGATGAACCCTCACTATGGTAGATCGTCAAATGTAAGGGTTCATCCCTTGGCCCAGGTGGGTCACAACCATACCCCCTCACAAAACCCCGACCATTCACTCCTGCTATACACCTTTCTTCTCGCCTCTACCAAACTCACATTTCTCTCCTTCAAACATTTGTTTACCAACTCAATCCACTTTCTCTTCAGTCTCCCAGCCGGTCAGTTCCCAACACACTCGCCACAATACATCCGCTTAACCAACTTGCGACTATCATTCATCCTTTCCACATTGACTAAACCAATCTCACCATACTTCATTTATTCTCTGCATTACCCCTTTCTTCACACCACACAAACTCTCTAATACGTTCATTCCTCATTTTATCAATTCTTCTCACACCTAGCACACTCCTAAGATTATCCCTCTGAACACATTGAACTTTAGATCTATACTTCACTATTCCAGACACATACGTCTCACTACCAATATTCATAACATACAGATACAACATACACTTGTAAGACCCTAGCACACTAAGACTTAGTCCCTTTACATTCACGCAACGATTTAATTGCACACCACCTTCCTGCCATTTCACAACTTTCCTACTACACCTCTGCATCATCCGTTCCTTCTCATCCAACTAATCCTAAATATTTAAAATCCAGACACTTGTTCCAGCTGCTCATCATCTTAACATACTTTCGCACTGAGGACTGTCCTCACTCACAACCATAACCTTACTCTTATCCACGTTTACTCTGCCAAATCTCTCTTCTACCAATCCTCTCAAACTCTCTTTTCAGATGATTCGCATACACAAAACCAAATTATCCGCATATAATACAGGTAGGGCACCCTCCACTCATCTTCCATTCTCCATCATCTAAACACCATTTCCTGCATCCCTACCTCGAGTTCTTTCATAACCCATCATAAACAAATTGAATAACCAAGGAGCCATAACACACCTGTTCTGCACTCCGCTATTAATCCTAAACCAATCACCATTGACACCATTTATTCTTATTTATTAAAATTAATAATTATTAAATTTTTTTTTTTGGTTCTTGCATTACAATGTACGCTGAATTCAAAAATGTTATTCAATTTTTATGTAATATAGTTGTTTTTTTTAAGATAACAGGGGGCACATAATCTGGAGACTGGCCATATATATATATATATATATATATATATATACTATATAGTATAATATAATATATATATTATATATAATATATATATATTATACTTATATATATATATATATATATATATAATCCAGTAATTTTTATCGAGGCGGGATGACGTGAGCAACTTTAGGTATACTTTGTCCCCACTTTCCCCTAATAAACTTTTTTGGGAATTTTTTTTTTTCTGAAATCAAGGTCATAAGCACACAAAAAAATAATAATGGTAATTCTAATAATCATAGTTTATTAAAAAGTTTAAATAAGCTCATTTAGACTCAGTTTGAACGGGTGAATCGGACCACCCCATTGTGGGGGTGAATTGGGCCATCTGTTTTAAATTCCTCTTTTGATTGTATGAAATTCAATTTTATTTTTAATTTTTTTCTTAATATAGTAATTGTTTATTATATTAAAATTAGTAATAAGTAATTAAAAATTTAATAATAAATAAATAAAATTAACAATAAAATGTGGTGGCCCAATTCACCCTCTTCGTGGGATGAATTTTGACACTTTTTTTGAATTCATATTTTTCCATTTAACATTTTCATTCTTTTAATTTAAATTTTACTTAATATAAGTTAACTGTTTATTATATTTAAATTAATTATCGTAATAAAAATGTCAATAATAATAGGCTACCATAAATAAGCAAATAACAAGTGGCTGGCCCAATCACCCCATCATGTCATTTTTATGGGGGGTGAATCGGTGCCAAGTTAGGCCCAGCGATCAACCACTAATGCACTGGTTTGGAACAAAAATTACTTTGGGGCAGTTAAGCTAACATACTCAACTGTATACACGAAAAAGTTATATTAATTAAAATTGTCCAAAACTTTCCATTTTATAACAAAGTTAAAAAAAACTCGCATCTTTTCAAATTGTGAATTCTATTTAATTAAGGACATTTTTATACACTAAATTTATTATATTTTTAAAAAATATAAAAACTCTAGAATTAAAGATAATCTAAATAAAACTTGTAGTACTACCGCGATGAGCAAAAAAAAAAAATTTTTTTTTTTTTTTTTTTATTTACAGCATCCCCGCCCGAAGCATATTAATAGACTGCCAGATATCTGGTTAATTTCCAGCCGGATATCCGGTATCTGGCCCATCCCTACTTTTTACCGACCATCGCCCATTGTTGTACCTTCACACTATGAAGATGAGTGACAGCTGATTAGCAAGGACAGTGGATGACCTGGCCGATTGACTTCGGATAGATATCGACCTGGAAGAGAAAACACTATTATCGGACGCACTTTCTAGGGTCCCCGTACAATTGCCTGTCGAAGGGGAACCAGCGGAGGACGAATTGCCCAGGGGATTGGAAGTGATGGAAGAAGTGGCCGGCGGAGGCGATTCCTTGTTCAACAGCTTGTTGATTGTACTCCAGGAAAAGGGAATAAACTGCAGGGAATGGGAACTTCCTGCTGATGCTCTGCTGCTTCGTGTAAGGTTGGTTTCGCAAATGATGGATAACTCGCAGCGTTATCGGATTTCCCTTAAAGGTAAAAAGAAGGCACAGTTCAGGGCAATGATGCTGAAAGGGGACTTGCCTATCATGGATGTATTGCTCGCCGCGAGTGAAATATATAAGGTCCGCATTTTGGTTCATTACGGTGCTGATGCGCCCATCGTGTATGTGATGGATCCTTCTATTGAGGATGGAGGTTTGTCGCGGCTGCATCTCCAGTGTAAGGGGGGAGTGCACTTTAACCCGCTCCGGGAGCACGCAAATTTTGCGAGTCAATCCCTTGGCGAGGAGGAACACCGGGCGGCGGAAGGCCAGGACCAGGGGGTGAAGGGATGTCGGAATCCGAGACAGAAGTGGGAGAGTCGATTGAGGAGGGACCGAAAGCGCAGTAAATTACTTTATGCCGGTTGCGGGAGCCGAGTTGGGCATTTCAACCTGTGGGCATGAAGGTTCTGGGGTCGCTTGGACGTCTTTGACCATTTAAAATAAACGGTTTTGGGCGCTCCTAGATACAGGCGCGATGCTTAGCCTGGTTTCCCAAAACGTGTTTGCCTCCGCCAGAGCTGAAGGTGCTTTGGTGAAGGACCGCGGGGTGAATGTGCAGATTAGAGGCGTGGGGTCGGCCATTGTGGAGGCGAACTTGGGCGCTGTCGTAGGGCCTACAGGTAAAATGACCAAAGTTGGGCCTAAGTTAGGTAAGCTATAAAAGTTTTATTATTATTATTATTATTATTATTATTATTATTATTATTATTATTATTATTATTATTATTATGGGACCTAGTATAGATCGTTATTCAGTACGGAGAGAGTTTAGATCATTATAGAATTCGTTATTCAGTATTCATATTAAAGATCACTATAGAATTTGTAATATAGAATAATAAAACACTTTAAAGAAATTATTATAGAATATAGTTAAATTTAAAGTTTTATGTAAGTATGTGAGTGTTTAAAAAAGTTTGTGTGCGTAATTAAGGTATGTAAACATGAGCGTGAGTTCGTATAATTATATTTTGAGATTGTCCGTCAAAATATTTAGAGTTGAAAAACATGCGTGCGCAACTGCATAGGTACGAAAGAGTGTTTTGGTCAAATTGGGTACATTTTGAATATTATGTAATAAAAAGGATAAAAAGAGATAAAAATGGATAGAATAAGAGTAGAAAACAGTTTAGGATTGAATAATAGTAAAACGTAAACAATAACATGTCTAAAATTCTTTTTATAGATAAAGAAAATTTCAAAAAGAGCAAGAAAAATCTGGTACCAAAGGCATTAATATTAGAGTAAAACGTGTGAGTTTGGCAACATCTGGAAACTTGGTAATGACGTCATCAAAACCAAGTTGGAATGGAGTGGAACACGCAAATTTTGGTCATTCTTATTTTTGATCCCGATCTGGGTAGTTGTCCTTAGAGACTTATATTATTGTGAAAATTCTTATTACTGATTTTGACTTGTTATTGTTGTAGCAAACTTAGAAAATATTTACGATTTTGACAAACCGATTTTGATTGATTTATTGGAGGAAATTATCAAGGTAATATAATGTGTATAATTTGATTTTTTTTTTTTATAAACTGCAACGATGAAACAATTTGGAGAATTTTAAGCAAAGGCTTAAATATTAACATAAGATAAGCTATATTTTGAACTTAGGTTCTTTTTTGACTAAGCATTAAAAAACATTATAAATAGTGAAGCCTATATTTGAAGCTCTGAGTTAGTAGTGCATATTTGAAGCCTATATTTTAAGATAGTAACTAGTAACAAGTCAATATTTTGAGAAGTATCTTTTCAGTTGAAATGAAGACTGTATTTTAAGACAGTAACTAAAAATAAGTCAGTATTTAGAGAATTGTTTTCTTATATTCAGGAGTTGTGACAGTGACTTAACGTATTTTGGAACAATTGGAGTTATAGTATATGAAAGTAACTTATTCCAAATTTTCAGTATAAGTCAGAATTAAACTTTCGATTGGGCTTGGTGAAGGATATTTATCAAACTCAGTATCTTTACTTTGCAACATAGAATATATTTTTGAAGAATTTAATTATAGTTTTAAAATTAGTTTTTTTATTTAATTTGGAGTTTGAAGATTTTATAAGTGGTTTAATATTAGTTGCAAGTGACTTTTTGCTATGAGAAATTACTATAAAATAATTTTGAAACTTTATGTTTTTTCCTTGAATTATTCGAGCATTTTTGACAAATTTTTAAGAAATGATTTTGAAACTTTAGTTTTTTGTTTGACAAAATTTTCAAGATAGTGATATTTCTGTTAACCATTGAAACTTAATTTTTTCATTTTGAATAGTTCCGGCATTTTGACAATTTTAAGAAAATAATTTTGAAACTTTAGTTTTTATTTGAAGGGTTTTCATATTTTTGATAATTTTAAGTAAACAATTTTAAATACAGTTCAAGTTGAAAAGTTCCATGGCAATTTTTGACAATTTTAAAATGAATTTTGAAACTTAGTTTTTATTTGAGGAGTTTCAATATTTTGAAATTTTAATAACAAATTTGAAACTTTTGTTTTTCATTTGAATTTTTCCAGCATTTTTGACAATTTTAAGAATGATTTTGAAACTTTAGTTTTATAAAGAAAAGTTTAATATTTTTGATAAATTTTATTACAATTTTGAAACTTTAGTTTTTGCATTTGTTCGTTGAGCATTTTGACAATTTTAAGAATGATTTTGAAACTTTAGTTTTATTTGAAGCGTTTTCAATATTTTTAATTTTAAGTATTTATAATTTTGAAACTTTTTAGTTTTTCATTTGAATTACCAGCATTTTGACAATTTTAAGAAATAATTTTTTGAACCTTTAGTCTTTAATTGAAAAAGTTTCCAATATTTTGGTAAATTTTAGTAACAATTTTGAAACTTTTAGTTTTTCATTTGAATTATTCCAGTTTTGACAATTTTAAGAATAATTTTGAAAACTTTTTGTCTTTAATTGAAAGAGTTTCAATATTTTGGTTATTTTAAGTACAATTTGAAACTTTAGTTTTTCATTTGAATTATTCCAGCATTATGACAATTTTAAGAATAATTTTGAAACTTTAGTCTTTAATTGAAAAAGTTTCAATATTTTGGTAATTTTAGTAACAATTTTGAAACTTTAGTTTTTCATTTGAATTATTCCAGCATTTTGACAATTTTAAGAATAATTTTGAAACTTTGTCTTTAATTTTGAAAAGAGTTTCAATATTTTGGTAATTTTAGTAACAATTTTGAAACTTTAGTTTTTCATTTGAATTATTCCAGCATTTTGACAATTTTCAGAATAATTTTGAAACTTTAGTCTTTAATTGAAGAAGTTTCAATATTTTGATAATTTTAGGAGCAATTTTGAAGCTTTAGTTTTTTCATTCGAAACCTTCCAGCATTTTGATAATTTTGAGAATAAATTTAACTTTAGTTTTTCAGTGGAAATATTTCGTAAACATCTTGAAGTTTGATAAATTTGAGAATAAATTTAACTTTAGTTTTTCAGTGGAAATATTTCGTAAACATTTGAAAGTTTTGATAATTTTGAGAATAATTTAACATAAGTTTTTCAGTGGAAATATTCGTAAACATTTTGAAGTTTTGTAATATTTGAGAATAAAGTTTAATTTTTAGTTTTTCAGTGGAAATATGTAGTAAACATTTTGAATTTGATAAATTTATTTAGAATAAAAATTAAATTTTTTTGGGTGGAAATAATTGAAACATTTTGTTAACACTTCCAATCAGTCAATTTTCTCGCGTCCATTCATAATCAAGTTTATATTGTTGAGGATTTGGGGAGAGTTTTTTAAGGAGCTATTATGTACTGATTTAGGCCGAATTTCATATAGAATTTACTTAGTTTTTTTTTTTTTTATCGTCCACTGGAGAATAATCACAGGTTCTTGAAATTCCAATGCCTTTTTTTTCAATTGTGATTTAGTCCTGTTACAGAAATTGTCATAAGTTAAATTGGACGTAATTTTCATTACAACTGAATTTTTTTTTTTAAGTCCAGTTGGAGCTTGTAACTTTTGGAAGATATAATTGCAACAGGATTCGGGTATTGACTTGACAGATAAGCTGTTATTTCTGATGAATTATTGTGATTTGTATATAATTTTGTTTTGATGAGCTTTTGTAAATAAAGAATTTGAACGTATGATAATTATTTCTTTGTAAATAAAGTTGATTTTCATAACAGGTATTGAATACCTATCCTATTTATGATATATATTGAACTTGTAAATAAAATTGATTTTCGGAGTTGATTTTATTCATACTTGAAGACTTGAAGAAAGTATAAAGGAATAAAAAGGTAGTTCTAGTTGATCTAGTTGAAATAAATCTGAAATAAAAGATCTAACTACAAGAAAAATAATAGACAACAAAAGATTTATTAAATAAAAACAGGTAAAAAGTAATAGAAAACAAAAGAGTTTATTAATAAAAAAGGTAAAAAGAATAATAGACAACAAAAGAGTTTATTGATTAAAACAGGTAACTTGATAAAATTAATAAAAGACGAAAAGAATTTATTCAGGGTACAAGACATAATATAAAGACGACAATTGGTTTTGTAAACACAACGCAATCTTTGTTTAGCAGGAATAAAAAATTACACTATACGATCATCAAATTAAGTTGTCTTTAGATTTTTACATTCTCTCACAAGAAGTTTTCTTTTTGTGGTGCAGTCAAAATACAAGTTATACGGGCCATAAATTGAGGTTTAAAGCCGCACTACTACAGAAGAAAAGCTTGGTGCCGTGACCAGGATTTGAGGAGGTTATTGCGGAAGAATAAGTAAACAGAAACCTGGTGAGGAGAGTGAAAAGATAGTAGTTCAAGAAAGTCAGTCAAAAAAGTGAAAAAATGACAAATAGAAAATCAAGAAAATGACTCTGAAGGTCAAAATGGACCAGAAAGGGCTAATTGTGAGTTTTGTAGTAAAAAAGGACATACTGTGAAGGATTGTTACCGGAAGAATAGATGTTGTTTTTGCTGTGGCAACAGAAATCACCAAATTAAAGACTGTGAAGTGAAAAATCGGGAAAGTGAAAGACCATTACGAAATATAAGAAGAATTGAATGTACCTTTTGCAAGAAAAGAGGCCACCTAGAATCACAGTGCTTCCGAAAGTGGAAGTGCTGCTTCTTTTGCGGTAGGCAAGAGCACAAAATAAGAAATTGTAAAGTAAGAGAAAGAGAAACCCAGCAGGAAAAGCCCAACAACCAGACTCAAGATGGAGTAGTTGCCACTGTAAAAGAACCGATATCAGGGATATTTTGTTTGTATTGCGGCGAAACGCACTTCATGAAGAATTGTAAAGAATTTCAAACTAGAGTAATGCAGGTAATTTGTCGATTGAAAGACCTCTAAGCTCTTGAAGAAAGTCGAAGACAGAAGGAAACGCATAAAAGACTGGAAGAAGAAATAAACGAAATGAACATCTTTGAACAAAATTATGAAGAGAGGGAAGCAACATTGCCAAAGATATCCGCTTGTAAAGAGGTGACCACAAATTTGTCAACATTGGAAGATTCGGAAAAAAGAGAAACTGCCAACGTACACCCAGAAGTGGTTAGCAGACAACTGGAAACAACTACGGGTGAGGAACCAATTTCTACGAAGGAAAATTTCAGATTACCAACCTTGGCAGAGACTGAATTTGATGATAGGTTTAAGTTTTTGTGGGATGCAAATTGGGAGGATTTGCAAAAAGATCATAACTCTGAGGGAAACTTAAAGCAACACGATCAGATTTGGAAAGTAACCCATCAGGAAAGTGGCAATGGCCCTAACAATAGTAAAAAGGAAGAAATTTTAACTGATGAAGTAGAGGAGAAATTTTGTTTAGTTCCAGTAAAAGAAACTGAAAAAATTGGAACTTTAATTGAGTTGAGTCAGCCGGAAAAAACGTTAGAGGAACTAGTGAAATTAGCTCTGTAGCCGTGGTTATTACTGAAGACAATATTCAAGTAAGTAAGCGAGGAAACAGGAAGACCAAAGTAGAAGAAGCCAACTCGAAAAACAAAAAATGGGAAGCCCCATCGATGGAAACAGTGGTTAAGGAGGTTAGAGAAAATGAAACCTATAAATTAAAAGATCAGGTTATGAAAAGAATTCCTTTAAGACCGGGCTATAATTTGACTAATCCAACTATGACGCATTATGGGCCACATGAAATAATTAACATACATGAAGACAGGGAATCTTATGATATTCGGAACGTGGAGAGTGGTTTGGTATTGGAGGATATACCTAAATTAGACTTGAAAAAGTGCAAAAGGAAGCAATTGAGGAAATTAAATAAGAATGTTTGACATAAGAATTTAAGCTTAGGCTTATTATTGGTATCCTTGGCGGTTGCCATTGGTATTGTGTGTATTTTTGTATAGCAGTATTTGTAAGTTAAAGAAATTTTTTTTTAAATCTAGGTTAGGATTAGTGTTCGTACAGTATAGATTGCCATCAGTTAAGAAAATTATGTTTGTCAGTAGTAAAGGATTATTAGAATAAAATAAGATCAGAAACATATAGGTAGCCTTGACAAGTTATAAAACTGTTAAGAAAATTTTATATGAAAATTTGCATTGGCAATTGGCCATATTTGTATTGTGTCCGTATCCAGAAATTGTTGATGCCTTGTGGGGGATTTTCTTGACCAATAAGGTTGAGAAAATTAAATTTGACTTGCATTGTATATTTTTGTTTCGTTTCAGTTAATTATGTTGCAGAAAAAAGCAGATTTGTTCGTCCATACAAGGAGATAGTCGAGTATAGGCTTTGGCAGATATCCTATTTATACACCTAGCAGAGTGCAGAATTTTTTTTTTTGGTTTGTAAAAACCCAGGATGAGGATTCACATCGACGTTCATGGATGAAAACCCAGAGGTTAGGTTTATAAGGATTTTGAGAGAACCTGAGAACATGGATAAATTCAACATCCATATGGTAGAGTTAACAGAACAGGAATCTGAGGGGGAAGAAGACCATCTTGAGGTAAAACGCACCTAAAAGACCGTAACTTGAGCTTTAGAGGGGAGGTGTTGTAGGGCCTACAGGTAAAATGACCAAAGTTGGGCCTAAGTTAGGTAAGCTATAAAAGTTTTATTATTATTATTATTTTATTATTATTATTAATTATTATATTATTATTATTAATGTATTATTATTATATTATTATATTATTATATATGGACCTAGTATAGAAAAAAAAAAAAATTTCGTTGTAATTTTTCTTTTTTCAGTAACGGAGAGAGTTTTAGAATCATTAAGAATTACGTTATTCAGTATTCATATTAAAGATCACTATAGAATTCGTAATATAGAATAATAAAACACTTTAAAGAAATTATTATAGAATATAGTTAAATTTAAAGTTTTATGTCAGTATGTGAGTGCTTAAAAAAGTTTGTGTGCGTAATTAAGGTATGTAAACATGAGCGTGAGTTCGTATAATTATATTTTGAGATTGTCCGTCAAAATATTTAGAGTTGAAAAACATGCGTGCACAACTGCATAGGTACGAAAGAGTGTTTTGGTCAAATTGGGTACATTTTGAATATTATGTAATAAAAAGGATAAAAAGAGATAAAAATGGATAGAATAAGAGTAGAAAACAGTTTAGGATTGAATAATAGTAACATACCAAAAGTGGACCTAACTTCGATAAAGAAAATTCCGAAAAAGAGCAAGAAAAATCTGGTACCAAAAGTATAAATATTAGAGTAGAAATTTGAGTTTGGCAACATCTGGAAAAATATGACAACTTGGTAATGACGTCATCAAAACCAAGTTGGAATGGAGTGGAACACGCAAATTTTGGTCATTCTTATTTTTGATCCCGATCTGGGTAGTTGTCCTTAGAGACTTATATTATTGTGAAAATTCTTATTACTGATTTTGACTTGTTATTGTTGTAGCAAACTTAGAAAATATTTACGATTTTGACAAACCGATTTTGATTGATTTATTGGAGGAAATTATCAAGGTAATATAATGTGTATAATTTGATTTTTTTTTTTTATAAACTGCAACGATGAAACAATTTGGAGAATTTTAAGCAAAGGCTTAAATATTAACATAAGATAAGCTATATTTTGAACATAGGTTCTTTTTTGACTAAGCATTAAAAAACATTATAAATAGTGAAGCCTATATTTGAAGCTCTGAGTTAGTAGTGCATATTTGAAGCCTATATTTTAAGATAGTAACTAGTAACAAGTCAATATTTTGAGAAGTATCTTTTCAGTTGAAATGAAGACTGTATTTTAAGACAGTAACTAAAAATAAGTCAGTATTTAGAGAATTGTTTTCTTATATTCAGGAGTTGTGACAGTGACTTAACGTATTTTGGAACAATTGGAGTTATAGTATATGAAAGTAACTTATTCAATTTTAAGTATAAAGTCAGAATTACTTTCGATTGGGCTTGGTGAAGGATATTTATCAAACTCAGTTTAGTTAAATTTGTGACATAGTAACTATATTTTGAAGAATTTATTAATAGTTTAAATTAGTTTTTTTAATAACTTACTGGAGTTTGAAGATTTTATAAGTGGTTTAATTAGTTGCAAGTGACTTTTTGCTTTTGGAAGAAATTACTATAAGAATAATTTTGAAACTTTAGTTTTTTCATTGAATTATTCCAGCATTTTGACAATTTTAAGAATGATTTTGAAACTTTAGTTTTTATTTGAGAAGTTTCAATATTTTGATAATTTTAGTAACAATTTTGAAACTTTAGTTTTTCATTTGAATAGTTCCAGCATTTTGACAATTTTAAGAATTTTGAAACTTTAGTTTTTATTTGAAGGGTTTCAATATTTTGATAATTTTAGTAACAATTTTGAAACTTTAGTTTTTCATTTGAAAAGTTCCAGCATTTTGACAATTTTAAGAATGATTTTGAAACTTTAGTTTTTATTTGAGGATTTTCAATATTTTGATAATTTTATGTAACAATTTTGAAACTTAGTTTTCATTCGAATTGTTCCACGCTTTTGACAATTTTAAGATGATTTTTGAAATTTAGTTTTTTATTTGAGAAGTTTCAATATTTTGAAATTTTATTAACAATTTTGAAAACATTAGTGTTTGAGCCTATTATTACACCAGCAGGACAATTCTGGATGCAAATTTGTCAAACTTTAGTTTTTTAATTTGTAACAGTTTTAACAATATTTTGGCTAATATTGATACGCAATTTTGCTTCCTTAGTTTTTCAATTGAAATATTTGAGGACTTTGATTCTCAAGAATATTTTGACTCTTAGTCTTTAATTGAAAAAGTTTCAATATTTTTGGTAATTTTAGTAACATTTTGAAAACTTTAGTTTTTTCCATTTATGAATTATTCCAGCATTTTACAATTTTAAAAGACATAATTGAACTTTAGTCTTTTAATTGAAAGAGTTTCAATATTTTGGTAATTTTAGTAACAATTTTGAAACTTTAGTTTTCATTTGAATTATTCCAGCATTTTGACAATTTTAAGAATAATTTTGAAACTTTAGTCTTTAATTGAAGAATTTCAATATTTATGATAATTTTCGATAGCGTTTTTGAAGCTTTAGTTTTTTCCATTCAGAAACCTTCCACGGATTTGATATTGGAATAAATTTATACTTTAGTTTTTCAGCGAAAATATTTCGTAACCATCTTTGAAGTTTGATAAATTTGAGAAATAAATTTTAACTTTAGTTTTTCAGTGGAAATATTTCGTAAACATCTTGAAGTTTTGATAATTTTGAGAATAAATTTAACTTTAGTTTTTCAGTGGAAATATTTCGTAAACATTTTGAAGTTTTGATAATTTTGAAAATAAATTTAACTTTAGTTTTTCAGTGGAAATATTTAGTAAACATTTTGAATTTTGATAAATTTTAGAATAAAATTAAATTTGGTTTTTGGGTGGAAATAATTGAAACATTTTGATAACTCTGGGAATAATTGAATTTGGATTTTCTTTTGAGGTATTTCACCACATTTTATGATTTGGGGGAGAGTTTTTATTACTTGGTATGAGAAGTGCTTTATAGCATTTGAATAGAATTTACAATAGTTTTTTTTTTTTTATCAGTCCACTGGAATATAATCACAGGTTCTTGAAATTTCCAAGGGGCTTGATTTGAGATTGGGATATATTTTGGTTACAGAAATTGACATAACTTAAATTGGACGTACTTTTCATTACAACTGAACTTTTTTAAGTCCAGTTGGAGCTTGTAACTTTTGGAAGATATAATTGCAACAAGATTCGGGTATTGACTTGACAGATAAGCTGTTATTTCGGATGAATTATTGTGATTTGTATATAATTTCGTTTTGATGAGCTTTTGTAAATAAAGAATTTGAACGTATGATAATTATTTCTTTTGTAAATAAAGTTGATTTTCATAACAGGTATTGAATACCTATATTATTTATGATATATATTGAACTTGTAAATAAAATTGATTTTCGGAGTTGATTTTATTCATACTTGAAGACTTGAAGAAGGTATAAAGGAATAAAAAGGTAGTTCTAGTTGATCTAGTTGAAATAAATCTGAAATAAAAGATCTAACTACAAGAAAAATAATAGACAACAAAAGAGTTTATTAATAAAAAAGGTAAAAAGAATAATAGACAACAAAAGAGTTTATTAATAAAAAAGGTAAAAAGAATAATAGACAACAAAAGAGTTTATTGATTAAAACAGGTAACTTGATAAAATTAATAAAAGACGAAAAGAATTTATTCAAGGGTAAGACATAATATAAGATCGACATTGGTTTTGTAAACACAATGCAATCTTTGTTTAGCAGGAATAAAAAATTACACTATACGATCATCAAATTAAGTTGTCTTTAGATTTTTACATTCTCTCACCAGAAGTTTTCTTTTTGTGGTGCGGTCAAAATACAAGTTATACGGGCCATAAATTGAGGTTTAAAGCCGCACTACTACAGCGCAGTGTTGCGAGTGAGTATAGGCAAGGAGCAGATGGAGTTCCCGTTTGTCATCATTTCGGGGGAAATGATTCCAACGTGTTGCATTGTGGGCATTAATTTCCTGACTAAAGCTAATGTAGAGTTTGATTTCAGGAATGCAAGCATTAAGCAGACCTCGGAAGTAATCTTGGCTTGCCAGGGCACTGTGGAAATGGCCGAAAGTGAAGTCGAAAGGTGAGTGGAGAGGGTAGGGCGAAGGATGGGAAACCAGCTGGTCGATGTTGACCAGTTATTCAGGGCTCAGGAGACAGATTTTGTAATTTGCAGTGTGAAGAGGAGAATTCAGGATGGCTGTGACCGGTTGTCTGCTGGGGGAAGGTTGAAGGAGTTCCGGCGTTACGGGCAGTACTTGAAAGTTGAGAATCGTCTGTTGCTTTATAAGCAAGAAGAAGGGGCAGTGAGTTTGGCAGTGGTCCCCTTTCGGATTCTTGTCCATTTTTCAGTTTTGTTTCATCGAGAGATGGCCCACGTGGGCACTGCAAAGGTTCACACCATGATGAGAAGGTATGTTTGGCATCCCTCTATTCTCCGTACCGTGAAAGAGGTATGTACCTCGTGCCCGCAGTGCCAGAAGTTTAAGATCGGCCATCAGGCTGTGCAGCCTCCGACTTTGAAGATCGTGGCATCACACCCTTTTCAGTTGGTGGCCATGGACTTGGTAGTGCTCCCAACAGCAGCCCGGGGAAATGTTGGTTGCCTGATGGTCGTGGATCATTAATGCAAGTGGGTGTTGGCACGTCCCATTTGGGATAAAAGGGCTCAGACCCTTGTTACCATTTTGGAGCGGGATATCCTTCCATCCCTATTGCAAGTGCCGGAGAGAATTCTCACGGATAATGGGCCAGAGTTTAGAGCTTTGGAGTTTGAGAACTTGCTTGAGCGATATAACATCTCGCACATATTCACGAGCCCGCTCAGACCAGCGAGCAACGGAACCGTTGAATGTGTCAATCGCGCAGTGGGGGAAATTTTGCAGAGCCTGGTGGAGGAGCGGGGAGAGGAATGGGACAACCTAATGACGAAGGCATTGGTCACATACAACTCAACTATGCATCGGCAAACAGGGAAGACTCCAGCAGCACGATTGTTGGAGGAAAACCATAATCAGGGGATGGTCGCCCTCATCCTGCAGCAAGAGATAAATGGATCGAAGGACACCCGAATTTTTGTCAGTTCCGTGTAGGGCAACTTGTCTTGCGGAAAAGGGTATCGAATGATAGGAGTGTGGTCCAAAAATTAACAGCGAGGTATACCGGCCCCTTTTATGTCCGGAAGGCAAATGAGAATGGGGTCAATAATCAGATTGTGGAGTCCAGGGATGAAGAGGTTGCGGTGCAGAGGGTTCATCATCGTCACATGAAACCCTGGATCCAACCGCCTAAGTACCTAAGGGATTACTACTCCCTTGTGGAGAGGGTGGAGGAGGTTCGGGACTCGGACGTTGAGGGGGAGTCAGTGATTTCTGCTGGATCAGGAATAGCATCTGATAGTGACTCAAGTTTTTCAGGGTTCTCTGTTCTGCGGCGAGGGTTCAAAGGTGGTTATTGTGTTCTGAGTAGAGAAGATAGCCGAGGTAGTTATCTCGTCTCAAGTGAAGAGAGAGAACAGGATAGTAGTGGTGACCTTGGCGATGTGGGGGACCAACGTGATGATCAGTTTCCAAGGTGGGTTCCGGAAGAAAGGGGTTGTCGCATCCGTAAAGGAGTGGTCGGGTTGGATGGTCGCATTATTAGAAGTGCGAAGAAAGAGAAGAGGTTCCCTTGTCAAGGGAGTGGAGGTGCATTTCAGGATCTAGAAGGGGTGGCAGAGGAGCTGGGAGAAAGAGTAAGGGGCTTGGTTGGTTCTCGGGTTCGGCAGGCAGTGAGTTTTATGTGGGGGGACCTGTTCCAGGCGTTGATTGACGGAGGCGATCGTACTTCGGATTCGAACCTTTTGTTTAATAGGCGTGTCATCTGTTAATTGTATATGATGAGCTACCTTATCTGTATAACCTACATCATGTTCGTCCCTACTGATAATGTCTTTAAATTGGTTTAAAACTTCGTTAACTTTCCCTTTTTGTTCTCAGGTCAAATCGGTTTGATTCAACTGAAACCTTTCTTCTAAGGATATTTCCTGTTCAATAACGTGGTCGGTTTCTAATTCATTGATATCTCTTATCTCTACTAGGTTATTTCCTCTCTCTATTAATTCTACGGCTTTAGCTATAACTGTCCCTGATTGTATATTAGCAGCTTCATCACTTAAATTAATAATACTCACTAACGTTCTTGGGCCCTCATTAACAGTGTTTGAAACCAACAATCCTTTTCTATCTAAATCATAATCTTTTCTTTCAGTACCATATAAGTATGGTTTTCTAATATCCTCTGGCCAAATCAGTTCTACAGTATTAACATATCCAGGTTTAATGGTTACGTTTTTTCCAAGTGTAAATTCTATGTTATCTAATGATACACAATTCCGGCTCAAATTACAAAGGAACACTTCTTGATTTTGAAAATGACAAGTTAACTTATTCTCTCGTAAATCGATATTTAAACAATGAGTCTTTATAAACCCTATACCTAATAAAAGATCGTGTTTAGTTTTATTGCTAATAATGAACCACTCGTCTCTTACCAAATAACCCCCCAAATAAAAAGAAAAATATACCTCACCACAAGTCGGTTCACAATCCCCGTGTATTCCTACTAAATGAATTCCTTTTTGTTCTATTAATTCCAATCCAAATTTACTAGCTATGTCTAAAGACATGAGATTCACCTCTGCCCCTGTATCGACTAAAGCTCGGACAGGTCCTTCTTGCATTTCCAATGATACATAAATTCGTTCATCATGGCTTGCTACTACAAGCTTTTTTATTTGTACACCCTTAATGCCTTGCTCGTTTAAGGGCGTCACTCGTTTTCCCGAGGCTCTTGCTTCTCTCAATGCATCTTTAAATTGGGCACAATCCTTCATAAGGTGGTTTTGATCACAGAAAGGACAATTTAATACTCTCATTTGTCTCGTATCACTATTAGTGGCAGTAGTAGTGTCTTCTTGTCTTTTCTGTTGGTTATTTTCATTCTCTTGTCGTGTTTTCTTATTTCGGCATTCTTGAATCCAGTGTCCTTTCTTTCCACAACAAAAACAGCAGTTATTTTTCTTATAGCACTTCCCCTCAAGGTGTCCTTCACGTTTACAAAAGTTACACTTCATATTTAGATCTTCCTTAGTTTTGGTTTCAGCGGCTTATATTTCTTTCTTGTTGGTTACAGTCTGTTTGGTTTGTTTCTTTTCTTTTCCCTCAGTAAGTTGGTTCAGCTGGAAGCACTTTTCCACATTATGCGCAATTTCTACTACCTTATTTACACTCATGTCGGGTTCCGTCAGTGTGGCAAATTTTACTTTTGCTGCTGCGTCATTACTCAATCCGTCCATAATTTTAAGTTTTTTCATTTGTCTGTACAGGACTTGTTCACTGTCCATCCCAGCTAAAGCTGCGAGTTTATCTAACTTCATTGAGTAATTTATTATAGACTCGTTTTTATTCCTTCCGGTAGCCCAAAACCTTGTAAGGAGAACATCCTTGCTGGTTGTCAGTTGTTTTATTATTCCTCTTAATTTTTCTTTCACTCTTGTATATGGTACTCGGCCTCCTTCAATGTTATTAAACGCTTCTAATGTCTCCTAAATAATTCCCCAAGACTACTCCAAGTCTCTGGTACTCTTGAATATGTATGAGAACAATAGACCTCAAATTCGTGTAAAAACTCCTCAAATTCCCACCCTGAATCTACCGAAAATTTAAGTGGTGGTGGTACCAAAGCCCTAACTAAATTTGGATTGTATAATGTTGGGTGTTCAGGTGTCAGTGGTAGTTGGTTTAATTCTTCATTTTCTAAGGGTTCTGTGTTTAATGGGTTGGATCCTATGAATCCGCCCGTAGCTTCATTCAATCCATCACCTCCTTCTTCCACTACTACTGATTCAGTTGTTTCAATTACCCTGTCTATTTCTCCCTGATTTTCATTTTTTTGATCTCCCATTGTTAAGTATACTAAATCCTATCTATCTCAACAGGCTCTAAAATGTTATTTATTCTAATCTAATTTTCCGCAATAACTAATGTACAAAACCCCGTCGAATCTCGGTTACACGACACCAAATTTTAGTGTGACACTAAATTTGGTTCCTTTATTTTTTTGTATTATGGTTTTTATGGTCTAAAACCCTGTCGAATCCTGGTCATACAGCACCAAATTTTATCTCTATAGTAGGGCAACAAAATGGCCACAAAGTTGCTCCACAAAGAGGTAAACTTCTGTTGAGTAGATCAAATTGTTTTATAACTTACGTAGATGTATAGTGGATCTAACACTAAACCTAAACAGAGCGTTGTGTCAATCTAACCTCTAAATTCTGATTCACTGAGTTAATTTAATAAAATTTGGTATAACCTGTTTCTCTATTTTACCTTCCTGATTAAGTATTACGTGTAATAAACTAAATTGTTGTTTTATGTCTATATCCTTAGTAGTCAATTAGTTCAGTAGTGTTTTTTAGTCAATTTCAGACCTCAATTAGAAACCTAAATCGCCATATGATGTACCTTCAAGATCTATGAAGCATGTACGATGTACACAATTTGCTTATTAAAATTCAAAAAAAATATATCCCACAGAAAGTCAACTAATGTGGACTGCTTTCAAATTCTCTAATGATATGTAAATATTCGCAACAAAAATCTGAAATACGCAATTCCCCAATTTAATGTCACTATGAATATACAGATGTTCAACCAATATGTACCTTCAGTCAGTACTCACAATATTGGTTACAGGTTTAATAATTTCAATCTCAAAATAACTTAATTCATAAACCACCTGTAAATTATAAGATATATTCATGCATGTAATTCACGTTCAAGTTCAGAGTTGTACCTAAACTCAAAAAAAATTTGTTTAATAATCGTAAACAAAGTTAAAGTCCAACTCCACAATTAAAGTTTACTATCAATCACAAAATAATTTCCAAGTTGCAATCGATAAGCAGGTGTCAAATTCATAATTAAAACTGTATAACTGTGATTAAACTCAACGTTAAAACCCAATAACCATAAAATAAATTTAAATCTGAAAACCCGATAACTGCAAACTAATTCAATCTTAAGACTACTGACTGTAAACTAAACTCAAAGCTGAGAATTATTAATTGCAAATTAAATCCGAATCCGAAAACCATCGACTGATAAACAAATTCAACTCTAAAAACTATCAATTGTAAAATAAATCTGAATCTGAAAACTATCAATTGTAAAATAAATCTGAATCTCAAAACTATCAATTGTAAAATAAATCTGAATCTCAAAACTAGTAATTGTAAAATAAGTTCAAATCCAAAAGCTATCAATCGACAAATAAATCTGAATCTGAAAACTATCAATCATAAAATAATTCGAACCTGAAAACCGATGTGTAAAATAAATTCAAATCCGAAAACTAGTAGCTATAAACTAAGTTCAAATCTGAAAAACTACTCGTTATAGAACAAATTCAAATCTGAAAAACCACTCGTTATAGAACAAATTCAAATCTGAAAAACTACTCGTTTTGAAATAAATCTAAGTCTTTTAGTTCAAAATATCGTTAATTTCCTTCAATAAATCGTAATTACAACTAATGTCTTCAAGTGACTACCATCAAAGCAATAACAGTTACGACTTAAAATCATTAAGTAACAATCACCAAATTGCAAACTACCATCATTCAGGATTCCTCAAAGTATGTTAACCTTGCTTTAATTCAAACTCAATGGGTAAATTCCAATTATAAAAGTTTACTAAATAAAAATAACTCTTTTCAACTTTTTATTCTATGTACAACTTAATATGAATTCCAATTAAAAATATCTAAACAATCTGTAATTCAAACAAAGTACAACCCATTATAATAAAAGAACATTGCATCAAATTAATAATGTTATGGTTATAAATTCTTGCTGGATTCGCAACTTAACATCCAGGTTGCGTACATAACTTTCAATCGTCAAATCAAAATTCACTTCTAAGTATAAATTCTGTTTATAAATGTCAAATATCAGTCGCTTATTCAAAAAGAAGCAACTGTCGAATATTAATATCAGGTTCTATCATTAACTAGTAACTGTCCATGTAAATCAATGTAAACTGCAAACTGACAGATGAAAATATTAACTGACAAATATCAAAATAACTAATGAAAACAATAACTGATAAACGAAAATATTAACTGACAAAGATCAAAGTAACTAATGAAAACTATAACTGATAAAGCAAAATATTAACTGACAATATAAGTTAAGTTAATTAACAGCCGGCTTGAAAATACCAACTGTCCTATCCAAACATGGTCTATTTAAACTATTAAGTCAAACTTTCAACTGTCAAAATAACCTGATTAACTAACTATAGAAGTTCAAAACTATTGCTACAAATTTATTTAAGTTTTAATTCACCAACAATATTTAAAGCAAAATCACTAAAATAACTGTGACTATTCATATGAAAGCTATAATTATAAAATATCTAACTGTCAACACGATGATCCAAAACTATTTTTCAAATATTTAACTGTCTCTATGACAATTCAGAAGGCTAAGGCACAATTATTTAACTGTCTCTTTGACAATTCAGAAGGCTAATGCATAAATAACAACTATCACGACGATAATTCATAAGGCTAATGCACAAATATTAACTGTCATGTTGACAATCCAGAAGGCTAATGCATAAATAATAACTGTCACGATGGTAATTCATAAGGCTAATGCATAAATAATAACTGTCACGACGATAATTCATAAGGCTAATGCATAAATATTTACTGTCCTTTTTTCCAAATTTCCAGGCTATAGCACAACTTATATTTTCATTATATAAATAATTTATATTACCTGTCCACTTGGCAATTGAAGTTCTCTGTATTTAAATAATCCTAACAATTTATTCTAAATTCTAAAATATAATATTTACAAAAATGAATATCAAAATCAAAAATAATACAAGTTAACACTTTTCCTAATTTCAAAGACACTAGCGCGTATCTAAGACAACCTATCAGTACAAAAGTCAGCAAGCAAGTGAGCTCTCTGCAGCTCTGTTGGCGCCATTTTGACTCGCTAGTTATGATGTCACAGCCATCTTGCCAGATTTTGGAAAATTTTTTTGACATTTTCCTTTTCTTGTTTGTCTTTCCAAAATTCGTTTCTTAAAAGAAAAATACAGTGATTAATTTAGTTTCTTTATAATATTTTCTGGGAAAGTTCTATATTTGAATCAGTTCATGTTTTTTGAAAAAATTTTCTAAGTTCAAAAAAATTTCTAAGTTCAGAAAAGTTAAGTTGTTAAGTTTTTTAAGAAAATTCTTTAGTGGCAAGCTTCTGGAATTATGCCAGAAGCTTGCCACTAAAGAATTTTCTTAAAAAACTTAACTTAACTTAACTTTTCTGAACTTAGAAATTTTTTTGAACTTAGAAAATTTTTCTGAAAATATGAACTGATTCAAATATAGAACAATACCTATTTTCTTTCTTTACCCACCAATCCCACTAATTTTCTTTTTTGTTTTTCTCTTTTTTCTTTCTTTTAAGTTTAACAATCTAGCTACCTCATTATCACACACACGCACGTGCATGCACTCACTCGCATATATGTACATATTTTTATATACACATGTGTACATTTAACTAGTATATTTTATTTCTTTATTTACCAAATTTTTTGTATTTCAATATTTTAAAACATTACCCTTATTCTTTTAAAACCCTTATTTAATTTAATTTAAATTCTTTTTCCATTATATTTACAAAAGCCCTAACTTTACCCTTATTTCTTAAAACACACTATATTTACAAAATTCTACATTAACCCTAAATCATAATATTTTTTACTCAATCTATTTACAAAACTCTATCATTGAAATTTTAACAATCTGATGTAATAATGTGATATGCCTTTTTAACAACCAAACAATGACATCTTACCTGAAATCTACATCTAACAGACCTTGCTTTCAGGGGCCTACCATAATGGGTCGTGGATTTACCAAATGTTCAGTTGAATACTCTTGAGTATAAGAAGGGGTGGCGTGGTCGGCCTAGAAAAATTACCTTGTAAAAGGATTTCTTGTTTTTTTTTGGTTTTTCGTTTGTTTTTTTTTTTTTCAACCGTTTGTATTTTGTTCTGGAAATGCAATTTTTTTTTTTTTCCTTAATTTTTTTTCCCTTTCCTTTCCCGTTCTTTGCTGGCTTAGCTTGTGCATATCCGTGACTTTACCTGGTCTTCAATCATTTTTTTTTTTTTTTGCTCGCTTGCGTGGAGCCTGAAATGCATTGTTATAAACACTTTTCCGTTCTTGGCTAAGTTGCCAGCGCACATCTTTCGCATGTGTTGCTTCTTTCGCGTCTGTTTATTTTTTTTATTTTTTTTTTCCTTTTCTCTCTTCTCTCCTGTTCGTTTTTTCTTTAAACCAGCTTTTGTTTTGGCTTTGCCCATATGTGCTCTTTATACGCGTTTTATTTCATTTTTGTCCCCTTACCCTATTGACTATTAACCAAACTAGTCAATTTGTTTTCCCTTGTAAATTGTGCCAGCCTTGATCATGCAGTGTATCCTGCTCAGGGAGACAAGGGTTGATGCTCGCAGTAACGCGTCGGCCCCTGCAGCAGAACATATCGAGAAGAATGAGAGATCAAGAGAAGCAGGGGAGGAGACCTGGATGGGATCAGGATCTCTAATAATTATTTGCCCATGGAGTAAAGAATGGGTGTGGAAGCAACCAATCGTGAGCCTTGGACCAAGTGGGCTGGAATATGATGAATTCCCGCGGCCCTTTCCGGGTGGCCTAGTGCTCTCACCTTGAGTTTGGTGAAATTTCACTGGGTCACCCACTGATGCCACAAAAGGATGAATGTAGGGAGGAATCGGGCCTCCTTTGTAAAGAAATATAGATTCCCACAGTCCTTCCCGGGTGGCCTAGTGCTCTCACTTTGAGTTTGGTGAGATTACCCTGGGTCACTCATTGATGATTCTCTGTAGACTGTAAGGAGCCGGCGAGGTATTCCTGGATTCCCGCCTTAGAGGGAGTCGAAGAGGAGCAATATCATCGTCCGGAGGAGAATATGGATTGCTATATAAGCAAGATACGAAGGGAGAAATCTGACTCCTTTTGCAAAAAAAAATAAATAAATAAAAAAATAGGCATTATACTAGCTCAATATATATATAAAAAAAAAAAAGTAGGACATATATACTACCTCTATACAAAAAAAAAAAAAAAAAAAAGGCATATATGCTCGTAAAAAAAAAAATTTGTAAGATTGTACATATTTTGTTTTATTTTTGTTTTGAGACGGTAGGGCTTTCCGCAGTTCAATGATGTCTGGAATGATCAAGGTATGAATGAGGATGTGGGAGAGAGTGGTGATGGTTATGAAGATAGTAGGGTCTATCTTGTGGGGGGGTAATGTAGGGAATTAAGTCCTCAAAAAGACATAATGCTCCTCCAGCAGTGTTGAAGTGTGATATTTCCCATTAATTTCACAACTCACAAGGGTTGCATCTCGCCTGCCATCGAAGCCTATTCCTGTGACCTTTTCGAACAGGATTTTTTCTTCTTTCTGCGCTTCTGCTCGCAAGTTTTCCCTTTCTCTTCTTAATTTATTTCTGAAAGGTATTGTTATGTTAAAGCAATTATAATTATAATAATTATAACTAAATAATTGTAGATAGGTATTTAGTAGTAATTTGTATGATAGAAATACTTACTTGTCAATAACATGCTGCATTTTGTCTTTGGTGATAACTCCAAAATCTACCAATGTAGCAGAAGCAATAGCTGCACCAGCTCTATCACTTATTTGATACCTGAAAAAGAGATTTTTAGTACTATGTATAAGAAAAATAGCTTTCAATAAGAATTTGGTATGAAATTTTTGCTTTTTGTAACTTTTAATGACAAAACTACTTAAATTACCTGTCACACATTTCAGCAAGCATTCTTAGCCTTGTTCGATTTTGCTCAGAACTTGACATTTCTCCACTATAATCAGGATCTGAATCATTACTAATTGAAAATGACTCAGACATTTCAGCATCTGATTTCTCTATTTCTCCAGATACTTGAGGACTTTCTTCTTCAAGTCCTTGAAAAGAGCAGCTTGCTTTCATCTCAGAAGAATCCAGTTTCCTAGCTTTCTTTGAACTAAGACTTTCTTGAATAACTCTTTTTTTGAATTTGGCTTCAGAAGGTGTTTCAGGAACTAGCTTAGAAGTGCAGTAGCCATGCCTGTTGGTTTTTTGATCCTGAAAATGGAAAAATTCTATAAAACACTTTTTATCTCTACCTACTGGATGTTAAATATAATTTTAAGTTTGAATTGAGTATTTGAGTAAATGCTTTAAAGCTGGGTCTAAACTTTTGATGTTATACTCACCTCATAAAACTTGTAATCTTCATCTGTCATTTTTAATAGAAACTTCTTTTCAATTTCTGCTAGTTTCTTGTGGTCTTTTTGATGTACATCAAATAGTTGATTTGCCTCTTCTATAAAACCTGCTGCATCTGTTTCATATTTTTGTCCTCTTTTTCTTTTTGTCATAGTTCACAAATTTATAAAAAATTTCAATGTAACTGCTGAGCTTTGTTTTAATTCCAATGACAGATATTGGATAAACATTATAATTTACCCATAGATTGAATAGTTCTACACTAACATCTCTCTGAACACTGTCTTTCCTATAGTCTTTAAAGTAAAGACATCTTTCAAGCACTTGCTTTAAAGTGGGAAGTTTTCCAAAAGGAAATTCTTCTAAGGGTTTAAAGCATTCATCCACAATGTATTTATTTGATTTATTTGCTGTTTTTCTTGTAGACATCGCTAAATATATTAAAATTGATGATATTTATTTAATTATGTATCTGAAAAACAACCAAATAGATATTAAATGAGTCAATTTTTGGAAAAAAAGTCGATTTGTTTTTAGTTTTCTGTAAATAACTTTTTAAATATAGGTGTTACAAGAAAATGTCATGGAATAAACATTGTTTAAAATTAAATTTTGCATCTTTTAGTGTAAAATCTATACACATTGAACAAATATTAAGCATTTTATGAAGAATTTAAGGATTTTTAACCTAAGAAATTTGACAATTTTTTTAGTTCTTTTATATAACCTCAAGTGGGTCGGCTAAAACTGGTAACCACATGTTTTTTTTTTTGTCATAAATCTTCATGTTGCATCAAAAGCCAAGTAATTAGAGGGGACACTTTTTTATTTTTAGGTTTCAGCCCACCTTATGCTGCATGTGACCATAACTTAGTTATTAAGGTAGGCCTATGTGGATGGTTTGGGTATCATATTTATATATCATTAGTTTTGACTAAGCCAAATTGGTGGATTTGTAGTTACAACAAATTGACAAGCCCTAGGGTGCTTTGTGGATTTTCATGAGAGCATGTTTGGTTGGTGGGTTGACTGGGACAGTCTCGATAGGTCCATGTGGCTTCTTACTGTCTCTATATTTCTAATTTTCTAACTTTTTTTCCTAAAGAGACCCCCACGTTTGTTTTTTTATTCTTCATTATTATTTTTTAGAGTATATCCTGTGATTTTTATAAAAAATCAGGGGTGAAGCCCCTCTGCTCTACTATTACCATATATATATATATATAGCACAAGAAAAAAAAATATATATATATATATATATATATATATATATATATATATATATATATATATATATATATGGTAATTGTTACCCAGAGGGTTGTCACCCCCGATTTTTATGAAAATCACAGGATCGACTCCAAAAAAATAATAATGAAGAATAGTGAAAACGAAAATTGTCGCTCTCTTTAGGAAAAAAAGTTACAGCGTCGCAAATATGTTAAAACTCCCATAGGCTTTTCTTACAGGAGGCCGCCATGTTTTCGCACATTGTAAAACATGCGACATAAAAAAACGCAAGATTTTTTTGAAGAAAATAAAAAAAATTTCCGCGATATATATATATATATATATATATATATATATACTACTAACCTAATTAGTAATCGCTATCTGAATCCTCCGAAGAGGAAGTTACTGTTAACAGACTGCTTGTTTGGTTGGTAAGCCTCGCAACAATCTTTCTTTATAGTTAGAAAATTTTCTTTTAATGATAAACTCTGCAATATGTCCGTCGAAATGATTTTTATAACCGTATTTGGGGACACGAAATCTAACCACCCTCCAAATTCTTTTAATATTCTGTGTATAAGCTGCGGTATCATGATCCATAAAATTGAAAGAATGGTAACTGCAAGATGGTATCCCTGGTCCTGCAGACACAGCTAATACTTCCGCAATCACAATCTTTCCGGGCAAAATATATTGCAGTTTGGACATTTCATAGATTTCTTTAAGGAATTATGAATATACAAAAAATTAAGTAAATTGTCATCACTGTTAGAAAATCTAGAAAATGATAGTATTGTATTTTAATAACCCTTACACAAAGAAATAGTTTCATTAGAAAAGTAGCACCACATCCTTTTATACTGAACCATATGATACTAAAATTCTATCTAGGATTTTGCAATTAATATAGGCTATATACAATTTAACGTATCAAATATGATAAAAAAAAAAAAATATAAACACACACACACACACACACACACACACACATATATATATATATATATATATATATATATATATATATATATATATATATATATATATATATATATATATATATATATATATATATATATATATATATATATATATAAAGGCATAATCCCTAGAAAAGCAAGGAGAACTCAAAAGTTGGACACTTACAGAAAACCAATTGCATATTTGGAATCAGCGTATAAAGCTTATTAATAGTGTAAAATTTATATATATATATATATAGCCTATATATCATTTTATTTTTGTAACTAATCGAACACCCTGAGTAGATCAAGATCACTGGTCTTCTAGGATTCATCGTCTGGAGCCCCAAAAATTTAAGTTCAAAGAAACAAACATTTCCATTAGGGGCCTTGGTAGGGGAACAGAGGGGGACGAGTCCCCGTCCACCTAGAGGCCGAGACCCCACACTCCTGATATCAAGTGGTTTACTCTAGGGTGTTCGTTAGTTTTAAAAAATAAAATGACTTTACATATATATATATATATATATATATATATATATATATATATATATATATATATATATATATATATATATATATATATATATATATATATATATATATATATATAAATTACACTGGTAATAAGCTTTATACGCTGATTCCAAATATGTATTTGGTTTTTCTGTGATTGGAGATAATTCTCCTGGCCCTTTCTGGAATTATGCCATAAATAAATATTAAATCAATATATATATATATATATATATATATATATATATATATATATATATATATATATATATATATATATATATATATATATATATATATATATATATATACTATATATATATATAAAAAAAATATCAGTTTCTAAAATTTCTTAGAATTCGTCAAAGTAAACTATGGTTTCCTAATATATTTGTGGGCTATATTTTTTAAAATTTTGTCGCTTATTTCAGAATGTGCGAAAACATGGCGGCCTACTATAACAAAATCCTATGGGAGTTTTAACATATTTGCGACGCTGTAACTTTTTTTCCTAAAGAGAGCGACAATTTTCGTTTTCACTATTCTTCATTATTATTTTTTTAGAGTCGATCCTGTGATTTTCATAAAAATCGAGACTGATAATACTAATATATATATATATATATATATATATATATATATATATATATATATATATATATATATATATATATATATATATGGTAATTGTTACCCAGAGGGTTGTCACCCCCGATTTTTATGAAAATCACAGGATATACTCTAAAAAAATAATTATAAAAAAAACATGTTTTTTTCATGTTTTTTTCATTTTTTTCATTTTTTTTTTGTTTTTTTCATTAAATGTATTTTTAAAAATATAAAGAGGCTAATATGATATTTCACTTGAGTATTTTCATTTTTCAAATATAAGGATACTTGAAATTAAACAAATATTCCATTATGATTTATAAAATAGCAGAACTACCTTTCTCTTATATTTTATCAATTGTTTTCGTTACAATTTACAGTAGGTTGTAGCCTGCAGACTGCTGTTTGTAGGCTTCTACTTACTAATTTAACTATGTATTTTACATTTGTATCATATAATCATATTTATAATTTACTTTTAAATATTAATGTATATATATTATATTTATATAGAATGAGTCTGAATGACAAAACTCAAAAGTGACTTAAGGGATGCAAATGAAATAATAGAAATATTGAAATTAAAATTATACCAAGATTGTAAATGAAGGAGGATGAGTGAATGACTAAATTAAATATTTGGCTTTGAAATATCAACTTTTGATTCACTAATCACTAGTCCCCAGTGACTCCCCACTCCCCAGACCCCAGTCACTACTGAGTACTGACTACTGTGCTGTGACTACTGTCAAGCTCATTATCACTGGGCTCATCAGCGTGATCAGCCACATTTAATTGTGATATGACTGATAAGTCTGATATCTCAGAGTCGTATGAAGTATCATGTGAGAATGACAGTGGTGAAGGAGCAGTAACAGGACTCTTAAGCTTAGCTGCCTTAGCATAATCATCCCTCTCAGTTGGCAAATTTTCAAAATTTCCTAGTTCTAGATTATGAGCAATAAATACTAGTTTTTGCAACGTCTACACAACAAAAGTTATATTTTATGCGAGGGGCTACCTTTTATTTCTTTAAAAAGTACAGTCACACCACTTTTTTTGCACATGGCATTTAAATTCTGACTAAATAATTATGATAACAATGTTACTGAAAGCTGGAAACAGAGTAATAGTACAGTGGGATGATTCATTTAAGATGAAGCCTAATTTGCGCTTCAGTCGGACATAAAATCGAATTTTTAGATCGATTTTTGGACTGAGAGAACACTGGGTCGGGTATTTTTTGTTCTTTCAACGTTGTTTTCCGGTGTTTTTCAGATTGTGGTCATTCTTCAGAATTTTCTCAATTTGTGTCCATGTTTTGACCATTACACACCAGATTTTTTTGCACAACTTGAATAGGAGAGATGTCCATAACCTACAATACCAGAGAACATGCTGGTTTTAGTTTTTGTTTAATCCATGTTTTTACTATTAACCTATTTTTTTAATTTGAAAAGTGAAAAATTGACATTTTTTTTCTACTCATCCGATCAACATCAAATTTTCAGGGCTTGTATAATCGGGCAAGATGCATCTTTTTACTTAGATAATTGTTTTGTATACTCAAAAGAAAATTTTTTAAAAATTTAAATTTTTTTTTTTAAATTTGTTCCAAGAACAAATCCAAACCTATTGCATATACAAAGAAATTATCTAAGTAAAAAAGATGCATCTTGCCCGACTATACAAGCCCTGAAAATTTGATGTTGATCGGATGAGTAGAAAAAAAATGTCAGTTTTTCACTTTTCAAATTCAAAAAAAATTGGTTTGGAAATTGGACAACGCTGAACACAAAAAAAAAACTAAAAAAATTAAAAACTAAATATATGTAGCTATTGTAGGTAATGGACCCATCTATGCATATTTCAAGTTTGAAGTCATTTCAAAAAAAATTCTGGAAGTTGATACGAAAAATGTCAAAAACATGGGTTTTGAAAAATTGAAAATTCTGAAAGAATGACTACAGACACAGAAAAACACCTCTATTAGAGGGCAAAAAAAGCTACATTTTGGTGTTTATATAGTCAAAATCGTCTGAAAATTCCGAATTTTATGTCCATTTTTAGGGGGGGCGTAAAATTAGGCTACGCCCGAGCAAAATATTGAATCATCCCCTTTTAATGAAGACACAAACAAGATATTATGAATATCAAAATTCAGAATATAAAATAAAAATATGGAAAACCCATAAAAATTTTGAACACAAACTCATGGGCTTCCACCTTGTAGGAAATTGGAACCAAAAAATGTCCAAATTAGAGCATATTTGCTAAAATTTATAATATAATTGTTCAAACATGTAAATTCCACAACTTAATTGAAAAAAACGAAAAAAACAAATTTTTACTTGTTTTTTTTCAGGCTGTGTTTTTTTCTCATGAAAAAAACTGTTTTTTCGGAAAAAAACGAGCTTGTTTTTTTCCTTTCCCAACCCTAGTTGTCACCCCCGATTTTTATGAAAATTACAGGATATACTCTAAAAAAATAATAATAAAGAATAGTGAAAACGAAAATCGTCGCTCTCCTTAGGAAAAAAAGTTACAGCCTCTAAAATATAAAAAAACCCATAGGATTTGTTATTAAAAAAAAAAAAAAAATTTCTTTTCAAAATCACAGGATATACTCTAAAAAAATAATAATGAAGAATAGTGAAAACGAAAATCGGTAGTCTCTTTAGGAAAAAAAGTTACAGCCTCTGAAAATTTAAAATTTTCCCATAGACTTTCTTATAATAAAAATTAGTGGGCCTCGTGCTCGTTTTAGAGCCATCCTAGTTCAGGTTATGATAAGATTTGTTAATTCTACATAGATTTTCTCTGTGTATACCTAACAAAACTTATCATAACCTGACTTAGAGGGCCTGAAATGAGACCTAACCTGAATCGATCAATATTGAAAAGTCTATGGGATTTTTAACAACTTTGAGAGGCTGTAACTTTTTTTCCTAAAGAGAGCGACAATTTTCGTTTTCACTATTCTTCATTATTATTTTTTAGAGTATATCCTGTGATTTTCATAAAAATCGGGGGTGACAACCCTCTGGGTAACAATTACCATATATATATATATATATATATATATATATATATATATATATATATATATATATATATATATATATATATATATATATATATATATGATTAAGATGATACATATATATATATATGGGAAAGTTCTATATTTGCATGTACGTAATTTTTAGGTGGTTTCTTTAAGTTCAAAATTTCAGAAAGAAAGGTTGTTTTTTAAGAAATTCTTTAGTGGCAAGCTTCTGGAATTATGCCAGAAGCTAGCTTGCCACTAAAGAATTTTCTTAAAAAACTTAACTTAACTTTTCTGAACTTAGAAATTTTTTTGAACTTAGAAAATTTTTCAGAAAATATGAACTGATTCAAATATAGAACAATACCATATATATATATATATATATATATATATATATATATATATATATATATATATATATATATATTTATATATATATATATATATATATATATATATATATATATATATATATATATATATATATATATATATATATATATATATATATATATATATATATATATATATAAATATATATATATATATATATATATATATATATATATATATATATATATATATATATATGTATATATATATATATATATATATATATATATATATATATATATATATATATATATATATATATATATATATATTTAAAAGATTGACAGATGGTTATCCAAATTTTTAGCTTACATTTATATCAGCTGATTGTTTTGTGACAAAACCCGATTTTTATGGAGAAAAAAAAAACAAACAAATAACCAAATTAATTGCCATGGATATCCATTTTGTATTTCAAAAGCTCACCCTTCCCTTGATTATTTAAAAAAAAAAAAAAAAAAAAAAAAAATTAAATAGAAAAACACAGGAAGCAAAAATAAAAATACCAAAGTAAAGCTATAGATTCTCAGTTAATTCAAATAAACATAAAATATGTAATTATGTACAAATGTGCTCAATCTCTTAAAACTGTAGCTGCGTTTCCAGAAGCCCGGGCGGACACAGGCGCACATGCATCGTTTCCAGTGTTTGTTTGCACACTTCTACGTCATATAAACGTCACAGTCAGGCGCCCGTTGTTAAATCCTCGATTTCGGGAATTAGTAAACGGGCGGGCTGCGGAAGGATACTTTGTTTACAAACAAATTTCTTTACAAAACATGTGTCGGAAATGGCTTGCCAAAAGTTTTTAATATTTTAGTTAACTTTTATATTAAAGATACTTAATATATCGTATCATTTCATAAAATAGATACATATAAACTGCGTTTCCAGAAGCCCGACTGCAGCCCGTTTGCAAAATCGACTCAGAAACGCTTCGAATTGAAAAAAATTACATTAACCAATCAGAGAACAGGAAATTTGAGTGCACCGGAAACGGCCGAATGCGCCCGTCGGATCAGCTGACAATTGTAAACAATGCCAGAGTTCTATCCGTTCGGTCCTACTTTTTTTGGTTTTTACTTTAAAAAATGTTTAATATTTTTATAAATTGGAATTTATTTCAGGCAGAGATAGAAAGGAGGAGAAGAAAGTGTGTAAATTTGTAAAGATAATACTTGACTTATTGGTAATTCCACTCTCTCTCTCTCTCTCTCTCTCTCTCTCTCTCTCTCTCTCTCTCTATATATATATATATATATATATATATATATATATATATATATATATATATATATATATATATATATATATATATATATATATATATATATATATATATATATATATATATATATATATATATATATATATATATATATATATATATATATATATATATATATATAGTTTTAAAAAAAAAAATAAAAGTTTCCTATTTATTCTTCATTATTATTTTTTTAGAGTATATCCTGTGATTTTCATAAAAATCGGGGTGACAACCCTCTGGGTAACAATCACTATATATATATATATATATATATATATATATATATATATATCGATAAACATGGGTATATATATATATATATATATATATATATATATATATATATATATATATATATATATATATATATATATATATATATATATATATTAAAAAAATTAAACGGGATCCATTCAATTTAGGCCTGTCATTATCGGCCATACTCCTTACAAAATAATAAGTGGGTGTGGCCTAATAAATGTACGTACTGAAATCTGCTATTAAAATATCACTAGCTATTAAAATAATATACTCTTGTACTTATATGTATCTAATTTATGAAAGGATACGATATATTAGTACCCTTAACATAAAAGTTAACTAAAATATTAAAAAACTTTTGGCAAGTCATTTCCGACACATGTTTTGTAAAAAGATTTGTGTTCTGCATATATTTATGACTTGCCCATTATTTAAGCGACAAAGAGCATATTTGAGACTGAAGTGTCAAGAATTGAAGGTATACATTTGATATAAATACTTTACTCTCATCTATGTTTCCTGGAAATTATATTATTCATTTTTTGAGGGAGAGTCAAATATTCTCCACTTTATAAAAGTGCAGTGTTTACTTTGTTACAGTGATTTTTTTTTCTCTATCTGTGAATGGATTAATTAAAATAGTTTTGCACGTGCCAATATCCTAGTTGATGAGGAGCACGGAAAATTCACATAGAAGTGCGCAAACGGGCTCTAAAAACGATGCATGTGCGCCTGAATGCTTTTATATCTCTTTATATATATATATATATATATATATATATATATATACAGTGGCGGCTCGTGTAAACTTGGCATGGAGGGGCTGTAGGTTTATATATATATATATATATATATATATATATATATATATATATATATATATATATATATATATATATATATATATATATATATATATATATATATATATATATATATATTGTTGTTATATATAAATATATATATATATATATATATATATATATATATATATATATATATATATATATATATAAATATATATAGCATGTAAATATATATATATTGTATATATATATATGTATATATATATATATATATATATATATATATATATATATATATATATATATATATATATATATATATAAGACAATCTAGTAAAATAATTTTTTATATTTATGTGTAAGTGTATGCATAAATTACAACTTTTTTTTTTTTAATATCGATTGCATGCATTCGAACACATTCTGCAATTAAAAAGACTTGATAACTCTCTTAGATGGAAATATTATAAAATCAATTATCTTTTCTAAAATATCAATATCTGATAGGATTATCCTCAAACGGACTATTACCTAATTTTTTATATTTATGTGTAAATGTGTGCATAAATTATAGGACTTTTTTTTTAATATCGATTGCATGCATTCGAACACATTCGGTAAAGCAAAAGCCTAAAAATAAAATTGTATTGTAGAGGTGTCAAATTTAGAAACAAATACGAAAAACGTCATTGCCTGCTTATCTAGGATTTGGTCTCTCTCTCTCTCTCTCTCTCTCTATATATATATATATATATATATATATATATATATATATATATATATATATATATATATATATATATATATATATATATATATATATATATATATATATATATATATATCAACACCGGTAATTATTTTTG
>JABUQX010051903.1:15000-22500 GCA_015478945.1 Trachelipus rathkii
TTCGAAACATTTGAATATTTCGCATTTTACTACAGAAAGAACTATGTGA
Organism: Trachelipus rathkii; assembly: GCA_015478945.1. Taxonomy (NCBI): domain Eukaryota; kingdom Metazoa; phylum Arthropoda; class Malacostraca; order Isopoda; family Trachelipodidae; genus Trachelipus; species Trachelipus rathkii. The sequence continues at coordinate 15,050 of JABUQX010051903.1, forward strand.
CTTTTTTGGGGGGGACTTACAAGACCAATGTTCACTAAACATCAGTCAAAATGAAAGCCGATTTCGGGATATTGCCAGAAGAAGTTCAGCTTAGAGAAAGTGTGTACAATTTTTATGAAGATGAGGAAATAAGGCAGAATATATCCCGGAAAAAAAAATGACCCCCCATAAGCATTAAAATTAAGGACGGATTCGACAGTACAAACAAAAAAAAAAAGGTTCTTTAAATTTTCGACCTTCTTTAATGCATGCGAAAATCAAAGAGATTTGCATTGACAAAAAAATGTGCTCAATTAAAATGTTTTTGAAAGTAAAAAACATCTGTTAAGAACTCAGTCCTACCAATAATAGCAATATTAAACAAAAAGGTCTTAGCTTTTGATCAAGATGAATGAATGGAATCTCAAGAACTTTAAAAAAAAAAATTTTTGTTAGTAATATGTAGGATCTAAAAACATAGATATTTAAGAAGAACTAATAATAATTTTAAATCATATTTCAAATTGAAAATAAAATAAAAAATTTTCAGAAAATATTTCATTTTTTTCATAGATTTTCATTTTCATGAAGCTTAGAAAGAAAATACTTTAAAAAAAATAAACAAACCTTTTTTCCATAATATAATAAAACACATGTTTAAGCTTTAAAGGTGAAATACTTGATTTTAAAATATCCTGTCGACAAAAGAGGATTGAGAAAGATATTTTTATTTCAGCACCTTCTAATTTTTAAATTTTAATTTAACAAGTCTTGTAATTTAATAAACCTTAATAGAGCTACTATTTTCCCTTAAAATGCATTATAAATTATCATTACTATTCTTTCTTAAATAAAACCTGTTATGGATCTTTTGAATAAATCAAGGTTGGAGAAAAGCCCGAAATTCGGTAAGGAAAGAGCGCAGCCCCAGCAACCTCAATCAAACGGCTGTAAGAACTCTTTAATTTTTAGGAAAAATTTTCATAGTAGCAAAATTGTTCATTACAATGTCCTTAATAAAAGCATATATGAAAATTTGGCCTACGATTTACCAGTGCTGAGATATAGAAGGAAATAACCTCCATAAATGCCAAAATTTGATGTACACTACCATACATTTTGGGCCACCCTGTTGTCAAAACAATTATTCTACTAAAAAGGTTAGTGTTTTTGAAGTATCCATGGATAACATTATGTGTATCCAAAATATGAGGGTATTCTTATGGAAGTTCTGATTAATAAATATTCTACTGAAAATAAAGAATTATTCAGAAGATAGAGGGAGGCCTGCAAAAAAGCATTAAAAAAATTGACAATGATTTAAATTTCTTAATAATAATAATTTATAATAATAATAATAATAATATAATAATAAATAATAATATAATAATAATAATAATATAATAATAATAATAATAATAATAAATAATAATATAATAATAATAATAAATAATAATAATAATAATAATAATAATAATAATAATAATATAATTAATAAAGAACAAAAAGAAAATAAATTAATAGAAATAATAATAATAATAATAATATAATAAATAAGTAATAAATAATAATAATAATATAATAATAATAATAAATAATAATAATATAATAATAATAATAATAATAATAATAATAATAATAATAATAATATAAAATAATTTTCAAATAAGAAATCTTAAAAATTTAAAACCATAAAGTTTTTAGATATAAATAACCTTACTTTAAATATTAGTGAAAGGTTGCAGATAACTGCCATAAATCCACTGGTTTGTTGAAAAATCATAAGGAGGGCAACCACCAAAAGTTGGTTTCAAAGGTTTTGTGATTCTAGTAGAATTCTTTAAAGATGCTCTCGAATTATTTAGTTCGTTCAAGTGACAACCCTCATTTTCGCTTAATCCTTCTCTATTCCATCGTAATCTTTTCCTGTTTAAAATATAATTCAAAGCTATTATTGAGATAGTCTTGGATTTTTGGTTTGTGTTTATGTAGTGTATGAAAATATTTGACCTAATTTAGTGAAGAACTTGTATATATTTGAGATAGTCTTGGATTTTCGACTGTTTTTAACAAATATCAATATTTGAAAAAATTCAAGGTAAAACTTATATTTTTGAAATAGTCTTAGATTTTTGATTTGTGTTTAACAAATATCAATGAAATGCAAGAAAATATTTGACAAAATTTAGGAAAGAACTTATATATTTGAGATAGTCTTAGATTTTTGATTTGTGTTTAATAAATATCTGTGAATGAAAGAAAATATTTGACAAACTTTAGGGAAGAACTTATATAATTAATATTAGAAGGGAAGAGGTAGATAACTTTATACTTCCTACCTCTGTAGAATCTTAGAGATTCTTCAGCTTCCTTATCTCTTCCTTTGCACAGTAAAAACAAAGGAGATTCCTTGACGAATAATAATGAAATAGAACAAATAACTGGAAAAATTGAGCAAACTACTGCAATATAACGAAAGCTGTTGAATACTGCTCCCATAGAATAAGAAATGAGTACTCCAGTAAAGACAAGTAACTGTAGGAATGTACCTGTTAAGAAGAAGGACAGAGCTTAATTAGTAATACAAATGAAAACATTAGAACAAAAGTAGATTTTTTTGTATATTTGTTCTTCTTTCCTTTATTAAGATTAATTGTTTCATAATTGCTCACTAGTTATTTTGCTTCTAAATATTAATAAAGGAACACAAACTTTTAAACTTAAAAATAAAATATTTGCAAATTTGGTTTTCAAATTTTCCTTAAATAATGCAAAAAAAATTTATAATAAAAAATCAAAAATATTTCTTTAATAAAAATATGAATTGTGGTTCTGATGATTTAAATATACATTGAGAGTAATAAGGGAAAAATCGTTTTAAAATTAAATTGAATTAGGTTTAATTTAAGTTGTAATTTAGTTTAAATTCAGTTACTTGATTATTAAAATTTTGGAGTCACTAGAAAAAATTATAGCCTTTTAGTTATTTTATAAACATAATTTATTGTCATTAATACAATTTAAATAAAGTGGAGATTATTTCAAAATAAAGGAATTTCTATCAGATTTACTCCCTTTAAATTATCAGTATTCAGATTCTTTGATCTGCATAACATTGATGATTTAATTACTTGTATTTTATAGCCAACATTTCTCTTCATTCGACTAATTAAAAACAGAAAGTATTAGGAACAAAACTACTATTGGACAATACCCTAAAATTATAGAGTTTGTTCATGCTTCTCAGCCTAAAATAATAAATAATAATAATAATAATAATAAATAATAATAATTAATAATAATAATAATAATAATAATAATAATAATAATAATAATAATAATAATAATAATAATAATAATAATAATAATAATAATAATAATAATAATAATAATAATAAAATAATAATAATAATAATAATAATAATAATAATAATAATAATAATAATAATAATATTAAAATAAAATAATAATAATAATAATATAATAATAATAATAATAATAATAATAATAATAATAATAATGGTTGATATTCAGATAATTTTTTTGTGAGAGCTTTTAAATATTAATGTTATAACAAAATCAATATCGAATTCAAATAATAATAATAATAATAATAATAATAATAATAATAATAATAATAATAAAGTTCGGCTAAAACTTTTGGGGGGAAATATTTATGGAATATTTGTTTGTTAGAATTTATTATATGCCTTAGTTTAAATCCTTCAATAGCATGAAATATATTTTAATGCTATTCTTAATCTATTTTCGCAATATATTTCAAATAAAAATTATCACTTACTTAATATCCCCCGAATATGGGGGGACGCGTATTCCCCTGTAAATGTGGAGACCGTAAGCATGAAAATGCCAAGGTAAAGTCCGCTGATTACTCTTCAATAAATATCAGTAAAACTGCGGTGCTGCGGCTGAAAATAATTACGTTTCTTGCTTATTTTTATTTTTTAAACATATTTTTATAAAGACAGTTGATGAATGAATATTTCATAATATAAATATAGTAATCTATTAATGAGTATATATTAATTATCTAAATCTATTACTTAGTAATTAAAATTTCCATAACTACTGTTGCTATTATATTCAAAACGGTGGTTGCAGTTTAAGTTGCAAGTTACAATACAGTTACAAGTTAAAATAAAAACACGGGGATAAATAACTATATAGAAAAATGAATAAATACATAAATAAATTATCAATCTTAAATGCAGTATTTATAAATATCGCAATATTTCAAATCTCATCTCAAATTGTTATTGACATAACCATAGTAAAGAAATACTATTGAAAATCAATAATTACACCCTTCAATTCTTAACTCATGGACTTTTCCCTTTTCAGGACTTTACATAACGTCTTTACTTCTACAGTGTGCATATGAATAATTTTCCTACTTATTGTTATAAGCTATAAACTCTTTACTTACATTGTAAAATTTTTAACATAATTCATTTCTGTAACCTACTTTACTTTCTGGACGTGATTTTTTTTAAATCTAGGCTGTGTTCCTAAGCATTGTACTATATTCTCAATTCTCTTATGAAGGTCAGAGATTTTATCATTTACCTTCGAACTGTTATATCAATTTTAAAAAACAGCCATCTCAGCAAGATATTATAGTAACCCTTGTAGAGATCACTATAGTCAGAGCTAACCTCAGACGTTTCTAGTATTTTTAACTAAGTCAAAGAAAGAATAATTGTTTTTCATAAACGCTTTTATTCTGTCATCCACAGAACCATACATTTTTATCAAATCCAAGAAGTACAAACTTTCTTTTTGCGTTATTCTTAAAATTCTTTCGTTCTCTCTTCATAGAAAAGCATTCTCATTTATCTAAATAAGTGCACTGAGAATGTCAGAAAGTGTTTGGAGAGTTGATTAGGCATAAATCATATTTACTTTTCACTTATTTTTCAGGAGTGAAGCATGTAAAGCATATTTTGCACAGGAATGATCTGCACCACAATTTATAGGTGGCAGCAGGGTGTTTGTTGAAAGGGTTAAAGGGAGCAGAGTAGAAGCCTTTTACATCCCTTAAGCACTTAGAATACCAATGATATTGTATTATCATTTGTCACTGAAGAGGATAAGGAGTAAGACTATAAAATATGACATGTTTTTGTGTTGAAATAGTTTTGTCTAAGATATTTTGTTTGTCAATCAGTTACATTCATCGACTCTCTCTCTCTCTCTCTCTCTCTCTCTCTCTCTCTCTCTCTCTCTCTCTCTCTCTCTCTCTCTCTCTCCTCTCTCTCTCTCTCTCTCTCTCTCTCGATTTTCTTCCTTTCTATTGAAAGGGTGCTCCAATTTATTATCTAGTATCTATCGCAAATGCCTTAGTCGCATAACTTCTTCTTTGAAGAGAGATTTGTACCGCATCCCAAATATAAAAAATATATATTTGCCACTAACACATTCAAAAGGTTATGAATTTTAAAATTTTCAAAATTGCCATGCGGAAGCTTGTTTCAAAAATAATTCCTCCCAGGAATTTTAATGAGCAATTTTTTCTTTAGCGCTGCAACATCTTGACGGCTCCGTAATTAAGGAGGAGTCATAAATGAAAAACAAACCAACCCATTTTATTAATTTCTAAATTTCACAGGTGAGCACTGACACAAACTTTAAAATGAGAGTGATTAAATTCGATTGGAAAAAATAGAATATTTCAAGACTTCTTTCTGCATTAAAGTAACGGCAAAGACGACGTGCCACCTAAAATGAACCATACCAAAAGTTGAATAATCTTTGTACCAAAATTTGTGTGATCAAGAATGGACCTTTGTTCTCCAAAGCACCGCCAACAAAAGATAGAGAGTCATTGGAGTTAGGAACAATAAAGAGCAATTTAGAGTGTCTTTTCTAAAAGATGGGTTTTATCTATAACCATACCATAACGAGAGGTAATAGCTCCACACAGGGCAGAATAAAATGCCTTGTTTTAGGTGCGAGTAACCCGAGAGAAAATAAAATTCTTCAGAGCCTGAAAAGAACACACAGCAACCAATGTGGTATGAAGGCAAAAAGGATTCATTTGCGTTATTTTTAAAGTTTAAAAATATTATATATTTTGCTCATTAGAAACAAAAGAGACAGTGATATAAGAGATAATAAAGTTATTAGAGATGTTTTGACTGGAATCAAAAAAACTTTTGTCAGTAAGAAAACTACGGATGTCGGATCAATTTCTCTTAGTATAAATAAATTCATTGAGATTCGATTTCTTTCCGTTTGCAAAATAGGATCAGCAGGCAAAGGTTAATATAGCAGTAAATTTCTGATTTGGAGCCATTGAATGCATTAAAATTTGGATATCAGCGGCTTTTGAAATGTAGTCATGATGCTCATGTTATAAAAAATTTACCCATTAAATAATATGACCATGATTTTTTTTTAGAAATCTGTCTAACGAAGATGTGAATTACTATTCCTTAGATTTTTAAAATTCTTTAATTTGTATTTAAAGTTTATTGATTTTCAAATCAATGAATTGTGTATATATAAATTTCTTGGATGCTTTTTAAATTTAGCAATTACCATCAATTTCCGCTATTATTCGAAACCCAAACACACTAAAAACATCCTTATAGGGAGTCTGAAAATCTAAAGTTATCGAGCAAATTATAGTGATTTAAATATTTTAGTAATATGGCATGGCCAATTAAGTTCAAAATAAAATCTAAGTTTAAGGCATTAGTGACATAGGTATGTAAAATATATATTAAATCGTTTAGTATATATAAAAGTTTAAAAATTATATTTTCCCTTACCCTAGGTATCCATCCTATGTAAGTTGGAATACCCAGCATATATAATAGTTTCCTCTTCTACCCAAATATTGAGAGGATAATTCCCAGCTAAAGGACATCCTATTACTGCTCCTAAATTAGAAGATATGGAGGAAAACACAACTGTTTTGCTCAAATGTAAGAAAAAAAATATTTAGATGGTTCCATTATTGCTGCTGTGTAAGAATTGCTCCGGCCGGGTGAAGCGTATCCCATCATAAAGCTCACAACCAATAGACGCAATAATAGCTGAAAGAGAGAGAATTTTTATTAATCATTTATTAAGAACCTTTTAAAAGATTCTCAAATTAATTATTATTATTTTATTATTAATATATTTATTAGTATTATTAATCTGATTCTAATTCTTATTATACTTTATTATTATTATTATTAATTATTTTATTATTATTATTATTATTATTATTATTATTATATTTGATTATTATTATTATTATTATTATTATAATTATTATTATTATTATTATTATTATTATTATTATTATTATTATTATTATTATTATTATTATTATTATTATTATTATTATTATTATTATTATTATTATTATTATTATTATTATTATTTTAACATATGATTTTGTTGCTTTTTCAAGCCTCCTAAATGTATTTCTGTCTACAGAAGAAATTTTCTTTAAGTAT
>JABUQX010051903.1:27500-30000 GCA_015478945.1 Trachelipus rathkii
TTTTATTAGTTCTCTTAGCTTTAAGACTCAACTCTTCCAATAGAAGGTGCGAGCCGAGCCACCCAGATGTGATGAACACACTCCAAACAAGGGCGAATAAGGCCCTATATAACTGGAGTAGCTGTGGCAGAAAAAAAAATTCCCCCCAACCTGAACAGAACTCCCAGCTTCTTTGAGGCTACCTTAGCAACCGTTGTGATATGAGGTTTGTTATGTTTAGACCAATAATGTTTATGTTGTCAACAGGTGAGGACGTTCAGAACCGTCGAAGAAAAATACGGAAAGCTAAGGAGGTGTTTTTGAAGAGGGAGATGGTAAAGAACGTTGAGTTTTTTTCAAAGGAGTTGAATTTCACAGTTCAGGCGGCCCACCCAGAAAATCCTATCCAGGTCGGCAAGAATGAATCGGAAAGCTGAAGACGAGTGGCAACTCTAGATGCAAAGAGGGAGCAGATTTTGAAAGAGTAGAAAGAATGGAGAGTTGAGATCGTCGGCATAAGAGTTGAAACAGAGGTTAGAAGTACCAGCTAGGAGATCGTTTGATGAAAAAGTAAGCAAATAAGGTTGGAGATAAAACTGAACCTTTGAGGAACACCACAATTAAACGAGTGCTGATATGGAGCGACCAGAAGAGAAAACTAGACAAGAGTAAGCAAAGAGAAGGAGGAAACCAAAGAAGGGAGCTTAGGACTAGTGACGCATTTGCCCAACTCGATCAAAAGCATTGATAATGTCGGCGGCCAACCACACAGACTCCCCCATAGTCCCTAAAGGCAGAAGACCATAAATCAGTTAGAAATGATAGTATGTCACCAGTTGACCTCGAGCCTCGAAAGCCATAACTAATGATCTGAAAGAAAGGAATGAGACTCAGATGATCCAGGAAATGAGAGTTTAGAAGAGTTTTCAAAGTTTTAGTAGAATACAAGTGAGAGCTATAGGACGATAGTTGGAAGGATCAGAGCGGCTGCCTTTTTTCGGGATTTGGCTGGACATATGCGCGCCTTCCAGCACTGAGAAATGTAACTAGTTAAAGGCATAGAGAGTAGAGTTGAAAGAGGACAGGCGCCAGCCTCAGAAGCCACTCCCTCAAAATACGGGGAGGAATGCCATCTCGGGCCACTAGCCTCCTCCTGACGTTCATAGATCTCAGAATCCCATGCACTCGATCATGCGTAATTCGCGGGAAGAGGCATAGGAAACCTGAGAGGAAAAGAAGCAGGAGAAGGAATGCGGAACGTCCAGGGTATAATTTAGATGAAAAAAGGAGTCCAGAAGAGCTTAGCGCTTTTCAAGTAGGAGAGTTAGCTACAGAACCATCAGAGCGAATAGGTGGAGGAATGGCAGATTTACAAAAGTTATTAGAGATGCTTTTAGCAAGAGGCCAGAAGATTTTTATCAGTAGGAGAGCCAAGTTAGGTTATCGCATTTTCTTTAGTGAAAGCGCGGCTTACCCTGTATAATAATAGCCCCTGCAACGAATCCGAGCAAGAATGGAAATTAGTAAGAGTGGATAGGAGAACGAGAGTTTTTTTCCATGCCCGATAAGCAATGTCTCTCTCCTGAATGGAGCGAGAACATTCTCCATCGAACCATAGGATTTTTAGGAAAAAAGATTTAGTTTGAAGAGATGAACCGCTCATTCCCTCCGACGATTACGGCCCCTATTATTCAGCAGTGAGCGCAGCGTCCTCCGAAGTCAAAAGCAAGATTCACTCCAAGATAGTTTGCAAAGAAACGATGCAACGCCCCCCAATTAGCCCGAATTAAAAGTGCAGAAAGTACGTTTGGGGCATAGTGGGCTGCTGGAGAAAAAGTTTTAAGATTAAGAGCTACAAGATTGTGGTCAGAGTACCGAGATAGGAGGAAAATGGTGTATTTATATCGAGAAGGAGTAAGTGGTGAAACATAAAAATCAAGCGTGCTCAAGACTTGTTTAGGACGATCTGGTATACATGTTAGGTTCTTATTAACTGTTTCCAGATCGTGAAGAATACTGAATGTTTTTGGCCTCCTCCCTCCTGCAATGCAGTAAGGAGGAGACCAACAAACCCCCCAAAAAAACCCTCAGTGTGAATGTACGTTGAAATCTATATAGAGGATCTCAGCATTTGGATGGGAAGAAGTAACAGTCGTCATGGAAGTAAGTAAAGATATTCAAAAGGAGGTGAAATCTGTTCTGTTAAGGGAGGCAGTAGCAAAAACACAAGATAATGGTAGTAGTAGGGAGAAAGATTTTAAGCCCATAAAACATCGAAAATTAGGAGATTCAAGATTCTCAAGACGTGTTACAGGAGTGTTAATGTTTTATATGGGCACAGACCCCACCATTAATTCTGAAATTATAGAAAAAGTTATAGTTAGAGATATTAGTTTAATTGAAAAAGAATCCGGGCTAGCTGGGTCTCAGACAGTAACAAAATGTTAGGTAGAGAGTTAGCAAGGTGATATTCCACAGATTCATGGTTAGCATTCAGGCCACGGACGTTGGCAAAGTCAAT
>JABUQX010051903.1:35000-42500 GCA_015478945.1 Trachelipus rathkii
GCTTTTCTAAATTTGTAAGTTTCTATTTATATTTTGTTAAAAGTTAGTTATTTACTTATTTTATTTTAGTTTTTATTTATTTTTTTTTTAAAAAAAATTTTAAAATATCTTTAAAAATTTTATTTATTTTTGTTTGTTTGATTCCAAAACATTATGTTTTTACTATAAAATTTTATTTATTTTAAAGTTTATAACTTAAAAAATTTGCAATTTTTACATACCCTAAATCAGTAAATCAGTAAATCAGTAAATCAGTAAATCAGTAAATCAGTAAATCAGTAAATCAGTAAATCAAACTGCCCTCCTACCCATCCGTGATCCATTGATCTATTGATCTATTGATCTATTGATCTATTGATCTATTGATCTATTGATTCAAGTCATATTTTTGTATAACATATCTCAAAAACTTTTATTTATTTTGTTTATAACTTTAAAAAATTTGCATTTTTACATACTCTAAAGCAGTAAATCAGTAAATCAGTAAATCAACCCTACCAACCCTTCCATGATCTATTGATCTATTGATCTATTGATCTATTGATCTATTGATCTATTGATTCAAGTCATATTTTCTATTAAAATTGTTATGTTTTACATACTCTAAAGCAGTAAATCAGTAAATCAGTAAATAAAACTGCCTTCCAGCCACCCTCCTACCCTTCCATGATCTATTGATCTATTGATCTATTGATCTATTGATTCAAGTTTCTTTCTCTTTAGTATAATAAATAAGTTCTTTGGATAAAAAGCGGGAAAAAGAAAACAAGTTTTTATTTTAAAGCGTTTATAACATAAGTGCAGACTACATAATCGTTTACATATAAATTTTTAGCATCAAATATATTTAAAAGTTTATTAAAAGAAACATTATTTAAAAAACATATAATGAAATAAATACAGTATACACCACATAAATTAGAAGTGATAGGTTGTACAGGAAAACAAAAGGTCTTAACATATTGAACATTATTATATTTTAAAAAAGATGTTACATAATGATTACTAAACATAAAATCTAAATGCAGAGAGTCAAGGAAATATACAACATTATTTTGATTCTTATACACAGCTATCCAGTGACCATTGTTCGAAACATCCCGAGGAGAAGTGTTGAAGATAAGTCCAGAGTCGGTATCCAATTTCACAGAGCTAAGTTCATTACAGGCGAATACACCTAAAAATCTTCTTTCGTTTCTAAAGGCATTTAATATTTCTTCTTCATTCATCGTTAATAATTCAAGATTATATTTCGTACTCTGTCAATCTCGATGATTTGAGGATGTTCCAAATACACCAGAACTGATATTGAGGATGTCAAACTTTGTCCAAACTTGAGACTTAACCCTAATGTGCCTTTTCTCAGGATATTAAGATGATAAGCATTACAAGCTGAAAGATCAGCTGTGAGATCGTAGGCATATAAATTACTGTTTTCAGCATAAGTCTTGAGATCAACACCTGTACCGTTATCGCTGCAGGATACAGTATTTGCAAATAAATCGTAAAAAGGACGCGAACATTGAGAATGTGAGCCTTCGTATATCATCTCATAATCACGACCGTATGGTTGACCATTCACGTGCAAACTGATACCTCTAAGACCGAAATGTGTAAATTTAAAGGCGGACTTCCCATAGTTTCCAGAATAGGCATCGTGTTCTACAATTCCTATTATTACCTTCTGAGGTAAGCTGCCATTGACGATGTTAGGTATATTAATACTTGATAATCCTTGGGTAAAGTTAAAAATTTTAGTCTCAATTCTCTTGATTGGATATTTTGCTGTATCAGTTAAAAGAGATTTCTCTATTTCCATATGTTTAAAGGGAGATAATTTCACTTTACGTACATAGAGATAAGCATCCAGTAATTTGAAAATAGGCTTTGGAGCGGAAGTTGTAGCTGTAGCGTTGCTTTGAACATTAAGCGCAAATTGAGGAGTAGATCTAGTTAACCTGATACGGGTGTCCACTGATGGTAGAATAAGTCTTTCCTGAGAGAATATATCACCGTTTACACGTCCATAATATTCGTAAGTGTTATTTTTAGATTTAGCAGCATTGTCCCTATGTTTCTCTACATCTTTTAAATTGTAATACCCACATGATTGTAAATGGGACTGTTTAGCATCATCTGAATAATTTAGCAAAGTCTCAATATAACTTCGATAAGGGTAACTTGCAGCTGATGCTCCTAGAGATGTTTCATTTAAAAACATCTCAAGTTGATTGAAACATGTATACAGGAAATTTTGTCTCGTGGGATACTATGTGGTCGGTGTCTGTGAGATTTGAACCATCTTCGTTTACTAACTTAGTCTTCAGATATAAAAACACATTCGAAGGATCAAGATATTGGTCAGAAGTGCCAGGGATGTTGAATTCGAGAGGTACATCGGTATTTGTGATTGCGTGAACGGGATTAATACTAATAAAATTGGATTCACTCACACTGATCTGTGTAGGATTCACAGAAAAGAGATCCAATTCACTCTTACAACAGTCGGGGCTGGAGGGATGGAGGAAATGCATCTTGCTACTACAATCGCTTGACGTATAATGAGGAGAGGTATGTTTAAACATTCCTTATATACGAAATAGATGCAGGTTATTATTATTTATGTAAAAAAGTTACCACTTAGCACTGCTATAGAGAGCAAACACATCAAATACACTTTTTCTTTAGTGTCCCTTTATTATTCTCTTTAAACGTTTTTTTTCTTTCCACAAAAAACCCGACCCAGTCATCTACGTACGTAATTTTTCGTTTTAACATCATCTAACATTTCATCTGAAACATCAGCTATGCGGCGTTTTACAGCACTACGAGGGTCGACACCCCCCATAATATCCTGGATTGTGTTTATTCCTGTTCTGGCCGCTTTTTTAGCAATGTATTTACCCCCTGATTTAAACAGGGGAATAGCTCTACGAAATAACGAAGCAAAAAATCCTCCTAAACCATATCCCCTCTGCATTCTTGATCCCCTGAAGACTCTTTCTCTTTCCATTATTATTATTATTTACCGGAGCTTCTTTCTTATGTGTACTTTACACACTGCTGTCCCATTTGTGAATGGGTATGGTTTGCCTTCGACGTCTCTTATATAAACGCGAACTGAACTCAGCTGGGTCTTACTCATAGGTAAGTAGTGAACATTAGGAAAGCTTATAACTTTACGACCTTTAGGAAAATGAACTACTCTTAACAAAGAGGCTTTAGTATTCCCTACATACTGATGGTCTACAATATCTGTATAAACATAGGCCATACCTGGATCTTGAAACATCTTAGTAGGCAAGCATACAAAATGTAATGAACTCTTGGTGTCATTTTTTGAGACATACTCTTCCATCGTTGGTATATAACGCATTAGATCCTTTAGATATGGTTTGATATTATTTCCCGATATTTTGTATACATGTGAGTAACAACAATTACGAAACCAGACTGAAGGGCGGAACATAAATAAACTTATATCTTTCAGGTTCACATTAGATTGAGATTTTAAAGTGATTAACACGTTATCTTCGTTAGCGGATTTATTAACAAGAAACACTAAATCTTTACATATTTGACTTTCTTCAAATTTTTTGTTTAAGTCTATGAACACATCAGTAACCGATTTATAGAGACCGTGCTCTAATAAATAATTTTCAACGAAATATTCATTGGTGCCTCGTTTGATGGATGCAATATTAGGTTTACTTTTTAATACATTTTTAACATTATCAACATTTCTAAATATCGTAAAAGCCACATATGAAACAGGCATATTCTCTATATCGGCGTCGAGAATTATTTCACTTAATCCTGCTTCATACATTTCTCGATCAAAAGTTATAGGGTTCAATAATTGGGTTGTATAGTCTGATATTTTATTTTCCGGATATAGATCCATAGAAGCCGATGAAGGCAGCGTTAAATAGAAATGATCTTCACTCTCCATGTTCCCAAAGTAAACTGATCAATGTTTCTTAATTTCACGGCATTTATATAACTATTAAACTTCGCTGGGTAACCTACCCATTTGACAAGATACTGTTTTATTTTTTCCTTTTCCTTTAGATCCTAATATTTTTTCTATTTATTTCATCATACTCTAGGATCAAATCTATTTTCTGTATTTCCTCTGCTTATAGAACCGCTCTTTTAATTTGTTCCCCCATCTAAATGTTCATTTAGTAATGGGGTTAAAATTGAGCTCAGCCCGAAGCAAAAATTGGACCCTCCCCTTAAAAACTTCTCTTGACCATCCTGCTTCATACCCTTTTCTGAAATTTTCATCAGCCCTAGAAACTCTCACATAATCTCCTACTTTAATGCCTGTGTTATCTTTAATTTTTCGTACAGGATGACTAGGAACTGAGGGTTTTGTCTTCACCATCTCTAGAGGGGTCTTCTTAATTGTTCTATGATAAGACCTATTATAAGAATAAGCCAAGTCTTGCAGTATATCTATATATTTAAATGTATTCATTTTCGTGAAATACCTATGCATTCTTTCTTTTATAGTTCTTTGTACTCTTTCCACTATTGCAGCTTTATTAACTGAGTACGTATTGTAGTACCCAATATCATACTCTGTAACTATTTCTTGAAACTCTTTACCTAAAAATTCTGTACCTTTATCTGTCCACATCATTTGAGGATATCTATTATCCTCATTTATAATTTCTCTGACTGCTGCAGCTACAGTTTTTGACCTTTTATCTTTTAAAGCCTTTAACCATAAATACCTGGAATATACATCTATCACAAAAAGAATGTATTGATACCCTTCATTGTAAACTTTATATTTTATCATTTCAGTCAAATCAAGTTGCCATACATTATCTAAGTGAGGGGCTATAGTTTTTCGTGTTGGAAATTTTTTCCGTATAGGTTTATGTAGAGTAAAAGCATCCTCCCCTTGTAAATAATTTTTCAGTTCCTTTTTATTAATATGAGGAAACTTTGAAGCGAACCTTGAAAAGCCTCCATAACTGTAAGGCTGTTTCACATCAAAGTAATATTTATCGACTGCCTCCTTGCCTTCCAATGCCTCACAGAGACATTATAAAATAAAAACATATTCTTTATACTGATAGTGGGATTAAAAACGAATGTCTATATGAAATATTTTATTTTCAATTACAAAATAATATTAACTATATTAAATTACAAGTCTAAAATTACAAACAATACAATCATATAAAAAGTACAATAAATAATTAGGAACTAATCCATTTTGAAGCGAAGATCGGTTTTTTTCTTATTCTTCCTGCACTTGAACGTAATGTACTTCTACTTAGCATCTTTAATCTATCCGATGCAAAAGAAGTACCAGCGGGACTCACGTCAGGTCTAGGAGCCATTGGAATATTATCCAGTTCCGTTAATCTTTGTTTATTCTGGATTAAAGTTCTCGGGAAATTAATAGTTTGAAGTTCTTGTTTGATCCTGTTCCATCCTGCCACAGGAGCCTTCTTCCAATCACGTGAGAGATCAGATATCAAGTCAACAATATTCGATCCTGCTATTGTTTCTCCGTCAATAATGATTTGACCGAGTTCATTCCAGGTAAGCTGATCTTTTAAAATCTTATATAGAGCTAAACCCGTTTTCTTATTCCTCATTGGTAAGCTTTCCTTGAGTACATGTTTAAAATTATCTTCTCTTTTCACTTCAATCTTAGTATCTGGTGTTAGAGCTGAATCTTCCTTAGGTGAATTTAATAAAACTTTTAGATCTACTAATTTTTGTATAGCATTTTGATATAGGATTCTTTTTTCATGAATGTCGACATCAGAGTTTAATATATGATGCAGTTCCTTCTCGTAATTATTTATCTGTTCAACTTGCGGATCATATAAATCAAAGTTGCTGCTGGACGCAACTGTTGATCTAAGGGTTATACATTGTCTGAGGCAGTTGAGAGTTTGATGGTGGTTGTTGTTGCTGTTGTTGTTGTTGTTGTTGTTGTTGTTGTTGTTGTTGTTGTTGTTGTTGTTGTTGTTGTTGTGGTTGTTGTTGTGGTTGCTGTTGTTGTTGTTGATGCTGTTGTAGAGGTAAGGTTTCCTGTTATTATATTTTATCTTCTCCTAATTCGCGTAGGGTAAAACCATAACCTTCTTCCATCATGAGCAAGCCACTTGGTTATCAAAGGTGCTATGACTGAAAAGAGTAAAGGTAGGAACACACCTCCTCCTTTTTGTAATAGCTTCTTTTTATTTTTAAGCTTTCTTACGTTCAGCAAGTTTTTTAATGATGCTTCATGACGACGCAAGCTTTACTTCTGAGCCTGTTTTTAAAAGGAAACATTTCCTTTTATAAGTTTAGACATATTCAGCTATACATTGAACAAATTTTTCATCTTCACAGATCAGTTTACGTTTTTCAGAAGGTTTCAGATTTTTAAATTTTCTCATAAGAGGTAAATAATTTGCTACTAGAGTACTCATTATTCAGGTATGTATACTGTCTCAACCTCGTTAGGTAAGATATTTGTACGCAGCAACACTCTGTGTGTGTTCTTGGGATGAAGCTCGCAGAGTAAATAACCGTGAGGTATAGATGTAACTTCTTTATATACTTTTAGGAACTCTTTACGCTGAGTAGGGAACATTTGTGTGGCCACAACATTGACTTGGCTTATATCTCTTCTTTGCCCAAACAGGATTAAATACTGTGTATTTAAAGACACATCACGCATATACTTATTTTGATGAAAGATATTCTGAGTTATAAAAAATACAGTGACGTTTAAATGATGAGAGTAAACTGTAAAGGTTTCTGCTATATCCTCATTCAATTTATGCATCAAATCGTCAAGGATTATAATTTTATGACCAGGTAAACATTGAAGAGCTTTTATATCATATAAGCCTTCGTGAAATTGAATTACATCTTTGTAATCATTAAACTTTTCTTGGTAAACACTGTAGCACCATATGATTTTAACAGGCTTTTGTTCGAAAATCTCAACCTCTTTTAAAATATTTAATAAAAGAAAGGTTTTCCCGCAGCCTGTAGGACCAGCCACAAGACATGTAGCAGGAGCGCGGAACATAAATTTACCAACGTCCATTACAGGTAGACACCCAAACATTAATGAACAAGAAAAGGTCTGCACTTATGTATAAACGCTTTAAAATAAACTTGTTTTCTTTTCCCCGCTTTTTTCCAAAGAACCTATTATTATAGCTGAAAGAGAAAGAAAACTTGAATCAATAGATCAATAGATAAATAGATTCAATAGATCATGGAAGGGTAGGAGGGTGGCTGGAAAGCAGTTTTAAATTTTACTGATTTTCTGATTTACTGCTTTAGAGTAAGTGTAAAACATATACAATTTTAATTTAAAAATATGAACTTGAATCAATAGATCAATAGATCAAAAGATCAATAGATCATGGAAGATAGGAAGGTGTTTGATTTACTGATTACTGATTTACTGCTTTAGAGTATGTAAAAATGCAAAATTTTTTTAAAAGTTATAAACAAAAATAAATAAAG
>JABUQX010051904.1:0-2500 GCA_015478945.1 Trachelipus rathkii
TAAATTTTTATGCAACTTGGTAATTTTATTACATATAGTTAATTAGGAATTAAAAACTTATATTAAAATGGTACTGTGATTAGTACTAACGTTAAAACTCATTGAACACACATTTCAATAGCTTTCGTTGTGATTAACACAACCTTATCAATTGATGTGTTCTAAAGTGACTAAAATAGGATTTCAAAATAATTTTATACATTCAATAGATTTTCGTTTTGAGCGGCGACATAGTCTTACACTTCCAGGAGTCGATGGTCTGGCAACCTACGTAGTCATTTTTATTTTTATTCAAATTTGTTTGGTTTTGAAAATAGAAGATCCACATGGAGAAGACCAATGTTCACATATTTATATACATAATTGAAATACACAGATACATACGTTTGAAGGATATAAACACAAAAATTCTCGTAAATACACCAAAGAGACTATGCGCATGTGTGCGTGCGCAGCCACAGTTATGACCACATACATGCAATAGGATACTAACAATTTTTAATACATGTGTAAGCTTATCAATAAAATCGATTTCTGCACACATATCAATTCGTACACACCAGATTTTGCAAATACATAGTGACGAGGCAGAGTTTAATTCGTTTTATGGGAATTTTTAAATATATTGGAACAGGTATATCTCCGACCCCGAAAAATTAATAAGAGAAAAAGTTAGTTTTTGATTTTTTGGTTGATGTTTTTGATAAGATGTGAGTGAGTGTTTATTAAGCTGTTTAGAAGAAAATCAATTTTAATTTCACCGGGGATAGTATTAAAGTTTTTGGTGGAGATAATGCAGAGAGATTCTATGAGTTTACGGAGGAGTGGGTTGGAGGTTTGATGTAAGGGGGTCATATTGTTTATGTGTATTTTGTGATTAAGTGAAGCACGGTGGGATGTGAGAGAAGAATTTGTATTGTCATCTATTAAGTCTTGTTTGTGTTGTTTTTGTCTCCTGTCAAAGTCATTTGTTTCACCTATGTATAGTCTGTTGCAGTCGTGGCAAGGTATTGTGTATATGCATTGGATGGGATTAGGTGCTGGTTTGGGAGGGTGAAGATATTGTTTGAGAGAAATAGCATTAGAAGGGGTAAGGACTATGTGTTTAGGTAAGTGTTGTTTTATGTTGTGAAAGTTGGTGGTGGGTATAGGTAGATAAGATTTTTTTATGGTATTGTCATAGGTGGTGGTATTATGATTGTAATATTTGTTTTTAGCTTTGTGATAAGATTTGTTTATAATATGGGTGGGGTATTGTAGTTTTTGGAAGGTGTTTCGTATGAAGTTGGTTTCATTGGTGAGGTGTTGGGGGGAGCAGAGTCGGAAGGCTCTTAGGTAGAGAGAAGTGAGTGTGGCTATTTTTATTGTGCTAGAGTGGGTGGAGAACCAGTGAATATAGGAAGACGTGGCGGTGGGTTTTCTGTATATGGAGAAGTTGAGATATAATGAATTGTGCCAAGAGATGAGGGTGTCGAGATAGGGAAGGGTGGAATTTTTAGGATGTTCTAAAGTGTATTTTATGGAAGGGTGTAAATTATTGAGATGTTGGAGGATTAGGTTAGGGTCAATATTTCGAGGGAGGGCTGTGAAAATATCGTCTACGTATCTTAGCCATGTGGTGTTGTGTAAGAGGGGATGTGAAAGAATTAAGAAGTGTTCTGTAAGCTCCATATAAATGTTGCTGAGTATGGGTGAAAGGGGGGAACCCATACTCAGACCTTGTTTTTGTAAATAGTAGGAGTCATGGAATTGAAAAAAACTATGTTTGAGAGTGAGAGTTATGAGAGCTTTAAGGAAGGGAAAGGGGTAGGAGAGAGTGATATTGTGTGTGGTGATATAGGTCTGTAACATATTAAGAGTGGTATCAACGGGGACAGATGTGAATAGAGAACAAACGTCAAAGCTGTAGAAATTGTGTGTGCAAGGGTTGAGGTGTTGTGCTCTTTGTATGAAATCGGTGCTGTTTTTTAGGTGAGTGGAAGAAATGTTGTTTATGAGAGGTTTAAGTTGGGTGGCGATCCAAGATGAAAGTTTGTATGTGGGGCAATTTATATTGGAGATGATGGGGCGTAGGGGATTGTTTTGTTTATGGGTTTTGGGAATACCATAAAATTGTGCTAAATTGTTCATGTAGGATTTTAGGTTGTTATGCAGGAGAGGATGGTCTTTACAGATGGATTTTAGTTCTTTGTTAAAATTAAGTTGTGATTTTACTAAAGGGTTGGTGTTGAGTTTAGTATATGTAGTGGTATCGGAAAGAAGGTTTTGGCATTTGGCGATGTAATCGGTTGTGTTGAGGATAACGATGTTATTTCCTTTGTCGGAGCGTGAGATGGTTATGTTTTTGTTTTTTTTGTCTGTAATGTGTGGTAGAAGATTTCGGGTATTTGTTTCATGTGTGTAGAGTTCTGTATGTGGGAGAGTATGTTGCCTTTCAGTAAGTCAGTATTGCAGTCATTGTATTTATAGTTTTTTGTCCCAATGTTAAAGTCATGTGTAA
>JABUQX010051904.1:15000-21117 GCA_015478945.1 Trachelipus rathkii
AATCTTTACTATATATATATTATATATATATATATATATATATATAAATATATATATATATATTATATATATATATATATATAATATTATATAATATAATATATATATATATATATTATTATATAATATATATATATATATTATTTGTTAAGGTATTACACGGCAAAATAGGGGGCTCGAGCCGACGGGGAGCAGAAGGGGGGGACGATTTCCATATCCTGTAGGGGAGGGGCGGAGGTTCCGGAGACCCTCCCCGGAGGGGGGGAAATAGTCCTACCCTGTCGTTCCCCGGAAGGCCGAGAGACCCCCGACTGCCTGCCATCTTTGCGGTACCCTGGTATTCCTTTAGTAAAAAAAAAAATAAAAAAAAATAAGACTGACGGAGTCGTAAAACGTAACAGGTCCTATATATATTTGAATCATCAAAGTAGTATATGAGAGAGGCTATTTATGGGCCTTAGTGCAATGTTGCAATGCAACATTGCAATGTTGCATGCAATGTTGCAAATGTTACAAACAAAATTTGCAACATTTTGCAACATTTTGCAACATTTTGCAACATCTTGCCACATTGATATTTTGGCGTTTTAAGCCGTTTTTTGGGTCAAATTATGGGTTTCCGGGGTCGTGAAGCGTTTTCGCGGGGTTAACGACGCGATTGACAACCCCTCCCCAAGGCCTGGCGCACCGCATCACACCGCACCGCGTCACATCGGTCTTTTTCGCACGCGCCGTCTCTGCTTTCTATATCTCTTCTAACCTTTCTGAGCCCTTTTTTAGTATTTTTATCTGTTATGACGAT
Organism: Trachelipus rathkii; assembly: GCA_015478945.1. NCBI lineage: Eukaryota > Metazoa > Arthropoda > Malacostraca > Isopoda > Trachelipodidae > Trachelipus > Trachelipus rathkii. The sequence continues at coordinate 15,803 of JABUQX010051904.1, forward strand.
ACATTTCAACCTTTTTATATATTTCACGTAGGTTAGTGAGTTACATTTCACATACACGAGTGTTTTTTTTTTCATACGACGTCACAACCAGGTACCTACTATCGTTAGGCTAAATACATTATCCTATCAATTGGTTGCAGAGCAAATATTAGGCTTAAATACCTACCTATATCAACATTAGTACAACATGACACATGCAACATAAAGATATGTGAATTTTGTCAAAACGTTTTTGAGATCATGCTCGACAACGTGCACGTGCGCCGCAGGCGCACATCCCCGCACGAAACAGCCGCGTGCGCGCCGCAGGCGCAATATTTCCGCGTTCCCGCCCGCCGCGTGTCCAGCCCGCCGCGTGCGCCCGCAGGCGCAATATTCCCGCGCAAACGATAAATATTTCATAGTTGTGATATCAATGTAAACCTTTTTAATAAAGTGAACACATCATTTTGTATTTTCTTTTCTTATACACACATTCACTATGACACTTATACACACATTCACTATGACACTTATACACACATTCACTATGGCCAACTTTACACTCTCCCATAGGCACTTAATTTACCCTAGACCAACTTACACTCAACGCATAGACACTTTACACACACCACACACACACTCACATACATACACACTATGACACTTATACGCACTTACACATCTTTGATGACACCTATCTTGATGGCTCAACTTTGATGATGCCATCTTTGATGACTCAGCATTATTGATGGTTCAGTAATTTTGATGGTTTCCCAATCACGGTGGATGGTCTATTAGTGTTCTATTTAGTGTTCTATGAGGTATTAGATGAGTGCCAGATGAGTGCCAAGTGAGTGCCAATGAGTGCCAATGAGTGCCAAGTAAGTGCCACATAGTGCCAAGTGAGTGCCACATAGTGCCAAGTGAGTGCCACATAGTGCCAACTGAGTGCCACTTTTTTCAAGCCTTTTCTAGCCTCCCCTGAGCCTAGAATAGCCCTAATATGGGTGTCTACCCCTAGGTTATAAGGTATGAGGAATCGATTGGTGTATATTACAAGTTGCTAGGATGCTTCCTATTATGAGTTAGTCTTTTTCTAATACTTATAGCCTATATATATATTACTTACACACACACACACATACACACATACCTAGATACATACACTTACACTCACACCCAGATACACTCATACTTACGCTTACACACACACACGTACACTATGACACTTATACACACATACACTATGAAACTTATACACACATTCACTATGACACTTATACACACTTACACTCTCCCATAGACACTTACACTCACCGATAGACACTTACACTCACCCATAGACACTTACAATCACCATAGACACTCATAAACACACACACAGTCACATACATACACACTTATACGCACTTACACTCACCATAGACACTTACACTAGCCCATAGACACTTACACTCACCCATAGACACTTACACTCACACACACCTACACACACACACACAAACACACACACACACACACACTTTCGATATTTTGATGCCTTAGCTTTTGATGCCTCAACTTTGATGGCTCAATTTTGTTGCCTCAACTTTGATACCTCAGCTTTGATGGTTCATCTTTGATGACTCATCTTTGATCATTCATTTTTATTTCATACTTAAACATTTTTATTAAAAACATTTTCGCTTCCTAAAACTGTAACTCATTACAGACCTATTATTATTATTATTTAACACATATTTCATAGTTGTGATATCAATGTAAACTATTCAAAAAATTTCTTTTCAAATATACTATGAGTCATTCATTTTTACTTCATACTTAAACATTTTTTTATTAAAAACATATACTTTACAGACCTTAAAGCAGTAAATCAGTAAATCAATAGAGGTGTTACATAGCAACAAGAGGATTAGTATGCTTTTGTTTTACTGCTTTACTGCTTTAACTCATATGTTTTACTGCTTTAACTCATATATTTATTAACATTACATACCTTAAAGCAGTAAATCAGTAAATCAATAGAGGTGTTACATAGCAACAAGGGGATTAGTATGCTTTTGTTTTAACTGCTTTACTGCTTTAACTCATATGTTTTAATGCCGGCTTTAACTCATATATTTATTAACATTACATACCTTAAAGCAGTAATCAGTAAATCAGTAAATCAAGGTGTTACATAACAACAAGGGATTAGTATGCTTTTGTTTTACTGCTTTACTGCTTTAACTCATATGTTTTACTGCTTTAACTCATATATTTATTAACATTACATACCTTAAAGCAGTAAATCAGTAAATCAATAGAGGTGTTACATAACAACAAGGGGATTAGTATGCTTTTGTTTTACTGCTTTACTGCTTTAACTCATATGTTTTACTGCTTTACTGCTTTAACTCATATGTTTTACTGCTTTAACTCATATGCTTTACTGCTTTAACTCATATTTATTAACATTATGTTTTTTATTTTGTTTTAATACTTTTTATTTATTTTTATTATTATTTTTATATTTTTTTTTATATTATTATTTTATTTTTATTATTATTATTTTATTTTTTATTATTTTTATTATTATACTTAGGGTTATTTACTTCATGCCTATTGTTATTATCAATTAACACACACACACACACACACACATACCTAGATACATACACCTACACACTCAACCATAGACACTTACACTTGTCCATAGACACTTACACTTACACTCACATACATACACAATATGACACTTATACGCACTTACACTCGCCCATAGACACACCTTACCCTTTTTAAAAACACCATATCAAATTAAGTTCTTTGGTATGAACAATAACGTGTATAATTTATTAAACCATTTTATGTTTTAATTAAATACGTACATTTATATTACTCATTCAATTATAACTAAAATTATTTCAAAGTTTCTTAAAACTTCTATAATAAATCAATCATTATCTTTGAACAAAGAATTTATTATTAACTGTTAATACTTTTTGTTTATAAATTTTATAACTATCAAGTTTTAAAATAATTTTTACTAAAATTTTATGAAATTTTATTAAAAACATATATTTTACGTACCTTAAAGCAATAAATCAGTAAATCAGTAAGGCAAGCCCCTAGCATCCCTCTACACCAAGCTATGCCACGTTTTGTTCTATTGACTTACTGCTTTACATCATCTTTAGCCATGTAATAAGTATAAAAATAACAAAATAAGCTCTTCTCTGCTAACATAACATGTATTTTATTAAAATCATTCTAGATTTTATTTAAAAATAACAATTATTCACTTACATTTATATTATTCGCTCAATGTTAACTAAAAATATTTCAAAGTTTTTTTTAAATAATTTGGATTTTCTTTATTATTATCTATGTACATTGACAATCCAACACGAGAAAACACAACAACCCGCACTCCTTACAGATACGAAACTGACCTCTCTCTGTAAAATGTGTTGAAATAACTACTTTAGGCCTAAATTTAGGATAATCCTTTTTGTACCCCGGGGCGATTTAGGCCTAATTCCAGGTCAAAATATATTTCAAACTGACCTCTTTCTGTAAAATGTGGTGAAATAACTACGTTAGGCCTAAATTTAGGCCTAAATTTAGGATAATCCTTTTTGTACCCCGGGCTGATTTAAGCCTAATACCAGGTCAAAAGGTAATTCCAATCATTGTTATTATTATTTTTATAAATATATTTCAAACTGAAACATGCTGGATCGGTAAGATCCTTTAAGCAGGTAAGAAGGAAATGCTTTCCTTTCTTGTGATTGGATGGAGTAATCCTTATCTCTATATGACCTCGTATGTGATTGGTCGAGAATTATTTTATCGCTTTTTGCCTTTTAGGTATGTAAAAACATGTTTTTTCATATCCTGAGCCTTACCTGTGATTGGATGAAAATTAACTTAGTTCTTTAAACTTGTATTTGAGCAGGTGTGTGTTTTATTATCTTTTAGACCCAAACTCATTTTAAAATCATAGTCGTTTTAGCTGTTAAGCGGTGCACAAGTTATCTGATTTGTATTAAAAGTGTTTTATTTTTACTAAGTGTATATCATATTTATAATAAATACTTACATTGAGGAATAATTATTAATTTCACTAGAATAGATAATAATTAATTCACTAGATTTATAGTAGATCACGTGAAGCAAAACGCAAGAGCGCCCGCAAGCGCGACCCGGTGCGGAACAGCCGCATGAAACCGCCGGCGTAATATTACTACGCGGTCGCGAAAATATTTTCTTTATGATATGCCGTTGTAAACTTTCATTACATCATTTTGTATTTTCAAATATACCGCTTCCTATATTATGAGCCGTCCATTTTATTTCTTACTTGAACATTTTTAATTTTATTTATAGAAAATACCATTTCACTGGTAAAGTTTCTTGAAAAACATTTAGTTTTGAAATGAACATTTTGTTTTGTAGAAAAACAGTTTGTTTTATTTATCCTAAAGTTATAATTCCTTGAGGGAAATAGAACAAATAGTCTGGATGTGACGCTGGCCATGTTCCTCTTTGTGGTATGCCTTTAAGATCTTAGGGTTCCTAAAATAGGGGGAGGTACGTACGACGGATGCTTCACCTCCGTCTGGCAAGCCCCTTCTTCGAAGGGGCGTCAAAAAGGTCAAGGCCTAAACAGGTCAAGGTCAAAAAGGTCGAGGTCAAAAGGTCAAGGTCAGTCAAGGTTTTCGTTAAGATATGCCAAAATTGACCCATGGTATCTGGCAAGGTCAAGGCCGAAATATCATGGTCAAACAAGGTTAAGACATCAAAAAGGGCTAAGCCCCTAAAGGGTGGCCAAAAATTACCGTGGGCAAAAATTGACCCATGGAAGACCAAGGGTTGGTCGAAAAAATTAGGGGGGGTAAAATAGGGGGGCAATACGTACAACGGTTGCTTACGCAACCGTTTGGCGCGCCCCTCGTCGAAGGGTTACAAAGCGCACAAAGGGCAAAGGCCAAAAAAGGTTTAAGTATATATATATATATAGTATATATAATATATATATTATATTATATATCTATATATATATAATATTTTATATATATATATCATAAAAATATAATATAAATATATATATATATATATATATTATATATATATATATATATATATATATATATATATATATATATATATATAATATATATATATATATTATATATATATATATATATATATATTATATATTATATATATATTATTTATATATGTGGTGTGTGTAGGTGCTGTCTGTAGGCCGAGTGGGTGAGTGTAGTTCGCGGCGCGCACGTGGGTGTGTGTGTGTGTATGTGTGTGTTGTGTGTGTGTGTGTGTGT